>CM076580.1:1534618076-1534882205 GCA_034641835.2 Pinus albicaulis | reverse complement strand
TACAGGAGCCACGTGTGAATCTCTATATGGAATCGCTGGCCGATGGGAAAATACCACCAGCTCTCGGATGGTGGTGCAGTGAAAACTGGGTTGTTTTCGGACGGGCGCGCTGGTGGGGACCACGAGCGCGGGCGGACTCCGAACCGTCGGATCATAGTTTAGATGGACGACGATTGCCCTGTCGGGGTTATAACGGGGGAAACGCGAAAGGTTGTGGGGTCAACGATCACCGTCCGATCAATAAGATCAACGTTCGATGTTGCACCTGATACACTTTGGAGATAGGCGCTTTTCAGTCCTAGCGGGTGGTTCCGGCGTTGGATCACGTAGAGGAAGAGGTGCGGAGGCTAGGCTGAAGGGGGCTGGGGCCCTTATATATGAAATATATCATTTTTTACTCAATTTAAGTGCATTTCAGGCTGACCAAGGGTAACGATAGGGGAATGAAAAGGGAAAAAGGCCAAATAGAGGTTAAATGGAGGGTTTAGAGGGAATTTTGGGGGGCTTAGAGGGTTAATAGGGGAAATAGAGGGGAACCAAAACACTTTGATAGACGGAGGAAAAAGGGGGAAAAGGGACATTTTGCAGGGGTACAAGGGGTAATGCAGGGCTTTTGGAGGAGAATTTATAGCAATCATTGAGGCTCATAGGCTCCATACCAGCAGAGGACAACAATCAAAGGCAGGGGATATAAAAGGCTGCAAGGATGATGTGTTTACAAGGGAAATGCATTCCTTGCAGGCTTTACAACAAATTAGCCCCTTGCTTGATTTTTCAAGGAAATCATAAGGGGCTAACAGTGGCTCCACATGGGAATGACTTCTTCTTGAAGGAGTCAAGAATTTAGAGAATAGATCTTTGGTGTAGGCCAGATGCCTGCTGCTTTACACATCCCTTCTTTCTTTGATAAGCTGCCACAATATGAAATCATTACATCAGTAGAAAAAATTTCTTCCACAAACTACCTACCCACACTACAGTCCTAGCATTTTTTCTTCTTCCAGGGTGCATTTGAGCTAGTAGACCCTTTACATCTTTTTATTTTTGCAAATAGAAAATAAGCCTATTCTAAATCTACCCTTATTGCTCCATGAGACCAGATTAGACTGTTGGTCTCATATGTTTCTCTACCTAATCTATTATCTGCTGGGATTAAACTGTCCAGCAGATTTCTTCTCTACATTCTACAACAGAAATTGAAAAACAGTCAAGCTAGGATTAGACTATCTGACTTGCTATGGATCCAAGGCATAAAAACAGTTGCACATGGACAGAAACTTGCAGAAAACTGAAAACAAAACTGTGAAGGCTTGGGATTTGAACTTGAAACATCCTTCCTTTCTTTTTGTGACTCAAGTTTTGAGCATGTTAGATTCACCTCCTCTTCTTCATTTCAGCTCTGGTTTGGGAATGATAGAGCTAATTCTTCTTTTTCCTTTGCTGGTCTAGATTTTTGGCATGTTAGGACCCGTTGTTTTACTTTCTTTGGCTTAGGTTTTGAGTTTATTAGAGCCACTCTTTTGCATATCAGAGGTCCATGATTTAAGCATGTCTGAACCTCTCTTTTTCCTCTATTTTTTTTTTTTTTTTTTTTTGAAACATTTTTCTTTTTCTTGAACATAAAAAGCTGCAATGGTATGTACAATGGAAATGAAGCTGGAAATTGTGAATTAGCAGAAGTAGTGTTTGATCATCCTGCCATTGATAGGACCCCCAAACAGCTCTGTACCATCTAGTTCTTGTAAGAAGAAAGCATTTGGACCCACAGTGGCCTAGATGAGGTATGGACCTTGCCACAAACTATCAAATTTGTTGTTCTTTCCTTTATCCTCTCTTCTCGAATCCCACTTCAAAACCTCATCTCCAACTTTGAAATCAACAGCTTTGGTTCTTTTTTCAAACAATTTCTTTATGTTCTCCTGAACTTTCACTGCTCTATTGTAGACCTCTTCCCTTGTTTGTTGAAGATGGATTGTTTGGTTTATTCTCCTCACCATACTATCTTCTTCTATTTGGATCTCCTGGACCAGCCTGATCACTAGTGTCCCAAGGCTGGTAGGGAATACTGCTTTTGTACCATAGAAAAGCTGAAAAGGTGACATGTTAATGGACTTCTTTGTTGTAAGTTTGTCAGCCCACAAGGCATGTACTAGCTTGTTATGCCATGACTTTTTGTTTTCTTCTAGCAGCTTTTTGATGATGATCACCAGGCTCTTGTTTAATGATTAAGCTAATCCATTACCTTGAGGGTAATAGGCAGTTGAATGACCAAGTGCTATTTGGTACCTGTGACAAAAATCAACCATATTTTTGGATTCGAAAGCAGTAGCATTATCAGTGATTATTTTCCTTGGGCAACCAAACCGAGAGAGGATGTGACCCTCTAGGAAACTAATGATGACTGAATTTGTGGCATTCCTAGTGGGTATGGCCTCTATCCACTTAGTGAAGTAGTTTGTGGCTGTTAGGATCCATTTGTGTTGTGCAGAAGAAGTAGGGTGAATCTCCCCTATGAAATATATGCCCCATTGTAGAAAGGGACCTTCAACAGTGATGGGTTGTAGGGGTAAAGGGAGGAGTTTTGTTTTTCCCTCAAAGATCTGACATTTGTGGCAGGAAACTATCATTTTATGAACATCATTGAAGAGTGTGGGCCAATAATAGCCAGCTCTGAGTATTTTTTTTGCAGTGGTTTTCCAACTCAGGTGGCCTGCACATTCTCCAGCGTGGAATTCTTGTTTAACCCTATCTGCCTCATCTTCAGGAAAAGATTTAAGCAATAGGCCATTAGGATTATTCTAGTATAAATTTTCATTCACAATGCAGTAATTTCTGGTTTTTAGCTTTAAGAATCTGGCCTTGGTCTTCGATAATCCGGGAGGGGAATTGAGGTGTGTAAGCACATACAGAATGTCGGAATACCAAGGAGAGCTCTGAAATTCTTCCTTAACAGTGGGATCAGGCAATTCTTGTTGCTAATCCAAGGTATTTATCATGTTAATGTCTAGAGCTTGTAGGTTTGATTCAGCCATTAATTTAGCTAAGCCCTGACCTTTAATTAGTTTGGTGGGTTTTATCTCAAGGTCATACTCTAGGATCACTTCTATCCATTTCCCCCTTTTCCCATCTGGGTCTTGGGACAGAATATCTTTGACTATGATGTTGGGCACATAAGCTACAGTGTGAGAATACAGTATGTACACCCTGAAGTCTTTCAAGGCCTTAATCAGAGCATAGGCCTGTTTCTCCATGATGTTGTATTTCAAGGGTGCATCTCTGAGTGATTTTCTAAAGAAGGCAGTTGGCTATTCCATTCCCTATGTGTTTTTCTGCAGCAAGACTGCAGCCACTGTATGCTCAGAGGCGAATGAAAATATCAGGAAATATTTGGAGAAATCTGGGCTGATTAGGACGGGAGCTTGGGTAAGTGCAAGTTTCACTGATTCATAATATTGTTTAGCTCCCATAGTCCATTTAACCCCTTCACCTTTCTTTAGCATGTTAGTCATATTTCTCAGGTGTTCAGCCAGATTTGGAATAAACCTCCTAAGGAAGTTAATATTCCCAATGAAGGACTGTAATTCCTTGATGTTTCTTGGGTGTGTGATCTGTAGTATTCCATCAACTCTCTGTGGGTCTATCCTGATTCCCTTTTCGGATATAATGTGGCCAAGAATTTTTCCTTCCTGTAGCCCAAAGACAGTCTTTTTAGGATTCAGGGACAGACCAAACCTTCTACATTTTTCAAATACTTTTCTCAGATGTTTCAGGTGTTCTTCTTCAGTCTTGGAATAGACTGTTATGTCATCCAAGTAGATAACAATGAAGTGTCCTATCTCATCTGAAAATTCTATGTCCATCGCTCTTTGGAAGGTGGCTCTAGCATTCATCAATCCAAAAGGCATCTTCACATACATGAAGGTACCCCATGGAGTGGTAAAGGCTGTTTTGAGTTGGTCTTCTGGGATCACTAGGACTTGGTTATATCCAGAGAAACCATCTAGCAGGGAAATCCTCTTAGAACCTACTACCTTTTGAAGAATATGTTCCATTTTAGGCAAAGGGTAATTATCTTTGAGTGAGGCTCTATTAATATTCCTGAAGTCTATACACAATATGATTTCTCTCATCTTCTTCCTCATAGCCACTAAGTTTGATACCCAATCAGAGAACCTCACAGGCATGATTATACCTACTTCATACATCTTCTTGATCTCTTTCTCTACTGCAGGCAATTGTTTGGGATTGATTCTGCGAAGTTTTTGCCTAAAGGGCTTCTGATTTTCTTTCAAGGGTATTTTGTGCTGGATAATATTTGTGTCATAGGCCTTTAAGTCTTCATATCTCCATGCAAACACATCAATGAATCCCTTAAAAAGGTCAATGTATTTCTTCTTCATGTATGCAGGTAAATACTTGGCCAGTTTAATCATTTTGGGCTTATCTTCAGTGCCTATGTTGCATTCTTCCACATCAGAGTCTGCATGTTCTATAGTGGGCTTTTTGGCCACATCATCAAAGTCAAAAAGGTCCTCTAAGGGTGCCAGGCCTCTAGGTATATTCTTATATTTGGCCTGCAGCACCTCTACCTCTTCACTATCTGCATTTTCACATTTGCGATCTGGATTTCCAGTCTGTTCATCTAAAGAGTTTATTTCTATGTTACAGGGTGTTTCTTCCTCATCTGAGGATTCTTCACTTAGGCATCTACTGTCACATTTGGAGTCTGAATCAGCAAACTCAAACTCGTTTCTTCATATCAGAAAATCTTTGATCTGGCTATCACCTTCAAAAACCTGCCAATATTTTTCATTTTCTGGGACAGGAGGTCTGAATTTGGTCTGAATGATTATTTACTGATCGCTGGGAGTCTTAGGATATGCACTAGCTAAGCAAGCTAATCCATTTGTAATGACATTTTGACTCCTAGGAACAAACACTAATTTTTATTCAACAAACGTTTTCAGAAGATCCATGGTGTCATTCCTATATGATCTCAGCCTAGGATGCTTGGCTGTGTATTCTCCGTTCACTTGTTTAATAGATAACTCTGAGTCTTCCTTTATGGTTATCCTACAGGCTCCCTTTTTCTTCAACAGATTCAGACCCAGGATTAGAGCCTCGTATTTAGCGACATTATTTGTGCATTTGAAATGCAGACTACAAGCATGGCTCTCAGCGTAGTCATTTTCTGTATTGCGTAACCATACCCCTTCTCCAGCAGTTCTTCTCGTGCATGACCCATCGAATTTCATTTCCCATAGGGATTCATCCTTGTTATTGTTATCATTTATTTCCCTACGACTGGGTTCACCATTATGTTGCGTTATAGGGTCTGTACTAGGCTGTGGGTCACTTTGTTCTTTGTGAAGTGTATGAGGTTCAGGGATCTGGCTAGATGGTTGTTTACGCTCTGTTTCTTGTTCAGTTGGAGTTAGGTCTCCACCGCATATCCTACAAGTTTTGTTGCGGCTTTCCTCTTCGTTGTCCTCTAAATCCAGAGTGGCCATTATGTTAAAATCCATGGCTTCTGCCTCCTCGTTTGTATCTCTGTTTTGGGATCCCGACCCTTCCAAGGATGCATCATTACAAAAAATGAAGGAGTCAAGGTTTGCGTGTACAGAATAAACAGGTGAATTTTCTGGTTTTTCGGGGCTACTAACTAGGAACTTCATCTGTGTCTCCCTATACAGTTTTCTAAGTTGGCCAAAGATTGGGATTGTGGCATATGAGCCATCCATCTGCATTGTACCCTAAATCTTGGCTCCCCATGTTCTTGATAGTAGCATGCCATACTTAGGTGGCACATCTGCCACCACAACATCCATGACCATACATCTCGCTGGGATCTGGGTCAAACTCACACATAGATCTTTAATCAGGCCCAAGCATTTTACTCTGCCAGAGTCAAATGAGTATAAGTCTTTGTAGGGTCTGGTTATCTCTAGGCCTAGTCTTTCCATAACTACCTTAGGCATTAGGTTGTGAGATGCTCCAGAATCATGCATCGCATTGTGCAGGATCTTGTCATGAATGTTGAGGTTGATATAGAAAGGAGGAACTACCCCTTCCTGAAACTTCCCCTCTATCTTGGGACCAAACAAGAGGGCAGGCTGATTATCATTTAAATTGACAGAGTCACCATTCTCACTAAGGTTCAGATCCTTCAAAATCTAGCCTTTATATATATCCTGAGTGGCCAGCACAGAAAGTGGGACAGATATTTTAATTCTTGCAATCTCACTTTCCAAGTTGAAAGTGGACTGACTCTTTGAGATGCTCATCTCTGTTTTATTTGCCACTGCCTTGATGGATGAATCAGTGGCCTGATTTTCATTATGTACAGCGTTTGTGATGGTTTTATCAGGAGCATTAACTACAGTGCTAGTGTTGCTAGCTGGTTTACTTTGTGCATTAGTGTTTTGGTTGTCTTTTTCTCTATTCTTTCCAGAACTCTCAGCTGCTGATTTGTTGGTTTCAGCAGTTGCTTTAGAAGTTTGCTCAGGTCTCTTCTTGATGGTAGTCTCGGAAGCTTTGGGTCTAGCGGTCTCTTGACTCTTTTTGCTTCTAAGTTCATACTGTTCTCTGACCTGCATCATGGCATTTTCAAATCCTAATTTGTAGTCTTCAGATTCCAACCACTCCTCCCCCCAACCAGAGGGTGGAGGCTGGTCTTCTTCTGAATAAAAATTATGGATTGAATCCTCTGTTTCAAACAAATTAATTGTGTTTCCCTCAGAATATTCTATGATTCCCTCATCTCCATCAAGAAAATTCTCTTGGAATTGGGGAATAACTTGTTGATCTGATTCTCTTTGTCTGTTGGGAGTGTTATTGTTTCTCCTAAAGTTATGGTTCTGGTTCTTGTTCTGATTGCTAACGGTGAAAACCATCTTTTCCATCATTTGCTGTAACCTATCCACATTTTTAGACAACTTATCATAATTTTTGTCAGATGTGGAGGCTACATTGTCATCTCTGTATGTTACCCTTCTCTCAACTTTAAGTCTTGCTCTTTTCTCAATCAAGTTGGCTTCTATATTCACTACTCCTTTCTGCATGTCCTCCAATGTGTTGTATTCCTTGTCTCTAAGCTCATAGGCCATGTCAGCATCAACACCCTCAGGGTATTTTGCTAGGGCCATGCCCTGTGGAGGTTTCATATCTGGATGGAGAGAATTATAAATGCTGTTGAACCTTGTTGTGTAATCGTGAACACTCTCTCCTACGTTTCTTTTAAGGGTCATGTATTCTGCTAGGAGTTGACGATGATTCACCCTAGTTTCCCATTTGTTTATGAAAGTATGATATAGAGCTGGGAGATCGTTGATGCTACCTGGGGGTAGGCCTTTAAAACATTTTTTCACATCACCCCCTAAGCTTTGGGCAAAGATTCTCATTTTGACTATATCATCATCAATTTCCATGTAGTCAAAACAATGTTCCATTTTATCTACATGTTGTTGGGTTGTGATGGAATCCTTTGCAGTAAAGTGTGGAATCTTAGACTGATAATCATTTGGTAAGGGTACTAGAGGCTGAGGTAAAACCAGAGGCGCATACCAAGCTACCATGATGATGTTTTGATGAGGTAATGGGTTAACTTGAGCAGCTGGTATATGGATGACAGGGATATTATGACCAGCAGAGAACTGATGAGCAGACCTAGGGTGACCGAGCCCCAAGTTTTGTATGAAATATAAATCAGGAGGTGTAGATGGAGGGGTCTGTCTATTCCCAAGGCGTCTACCACCTTGCTGTGGTGAATCAGGAAGCCCAGGGTCTGGCTGGTCTAAGCCGCTGAATGACCTAGTTCTAGATAAGCTATTAGGTAGGTCTAGGTCAAGGTGAAACTGTGATAGAGCTGTGAGATCTTCTGGTGCAGAATTAGCTCTATGGATGTGTTTTGAAATAGTTGACCTTTTATGTGTATGAGTCTCCTTGAGGATGCTCTCAGGATTGTCAACTATTTTAGGTGGGTTTGGGTTAGGGTAAGCTCTTGTATGAATGGTTCTAGAAGCCAGAATGTTGTTTCTAACCAATTTTCTTAACCCTACTTGTTACTTCTACTGTGGTTGATGTTGTTTAAGGAGGCTCGTCTTCCAGTGGAGTCTAATGTGCACAAAGATAATCAGTAGGCCTACTGATCACCAGTGGAGTCTTTATAATGTTTATGGAATATTGAAGTCGCCAGGTGGAGGGTTTAGGAATTTTTTGGAGGGTACACTGTCCACCACAGTGCTTATGAGATGTCCTCTTTCAAGGATATCTCCCAAACACAGCAAACTCTAACCAGAGATTGACTGGGAGGGCATTTACCAAATATGTCACCTCTGAAAGAGTGTGAGATCCGGAGGCCACCTGGCCCTTTCCAGACTCTGTCCAAGAGTATGGGAAAACAAAAAAAATGGTATAGAGGTTGATGTGAGAATAGGAGTGTTTAACTACCAACCTAACCAAAGATTGTAGGTGTTTTGAGTGCCTAAGAATGTTTAAGGCGTAATGCACTCAGTCCCCAGCGGAGTCGCCATTATGTTGGGGTTCCCATGTTTTGGCCAGATTGGCAAGACCAAAAGATGAGACAACATCAGAACCACTTTCAGACCTCAGGATCTATCCCTCCTGGGTCCAGAGAGGGATATCTCAATATGAGCAAAGGTTTATGTCTATGAGGCTCAAATGTTATGATTTTAGGCTAGTTATAGGCACAAGGTTTGTTTTTTGATTGTTTGGTTGCTGGTTATCAAGAAAGAAGGTTTCAATGTAAGACCAGAATGAGCAAAGAGGGATAAGGCGGAGGTGAAATATTCGAAACCATTGGGCAATGGAGTCAGGAAAGGATTTTCTTGCTACTCAATAGGCAGGCTTTCAATTGGGCTAGTCATCTGAAACTTAGGATCTTTCAAGATGATTATGATGTGGAGAGTAAGAGGAGAAGAGATAACACTGATTCAGAGCACAAATTTACAGATCAGCAGGTCGTACAAGGATCCTAGTGGATAGGGCCAACACTAATCCCAAGTGTTCCTAAATCTTCCAACTAAATCTATAACAAGAAACATCTAAGAACTGAGTTCGTTGAATTCATACATCAGAGAGTAGGAAATAACATCCACTACACTAGTTAAACCAACTGAAAACATTCCTTAGATAATACATTTAGAAGAGAAACATAAATGGAAAGGAGAGCAGAAACCTAGGGTACCTAACAAGGGTAAATCCTATGCCAATATTCTGATGCGAGCCAGTAGAAACGAAATGAAATGAATGTAAACACAGAGAGAGGAAAAAATCACCGCTACTTCAGATTAGGATCCAAAGAAATGTGCTTGTCATATTAGATAAAAATACCAATCAAGTACAACATGCCAATGGCTGAATACTCAGTCTGAAAACATATCCTTCAACCTATCTCACAATCTTTACACAGAGACTGTGTCTCAAAGAAACTATTTGCAGTTCTCTGATAACTGATCAACAACCATTACAATGAGTTCTTCATGAATTTATCGCTCCAGAGGAGCAGAGGAGGTAGGTGGAGAACTAAATGCAGTATTAAACTTCTGAAAATAAAGAGGGTGAAAGCCCATTCTCTATAGATCCTGTGCATTAATCTCTGGTGTTCTTTGGGTGAACGAATGATCTTTTTCAGACTGGGGATTACTCTGATATGATTCTGACGTGTTCTAACTATAGTACCGTGTGGTGCTATTGGTGAATAAACAATAGGTAAAGAAATGATAAAGAAATCTGCCATACTGATGAAGTAAATTCTCTGATGGTACTGGGGCTGTATCAGGGTAGGAAATCTCTCTAGAACACAGCCTAGATTGAATACTGTATGGGCGCTCTGTCCTTCATGGAGGAAAAACATTATGCTGCTATAAAACCCCTGATATGCATTGATTTCTGCATGATGTACCTTTGCATGATCTGTGGGATCATTGATCTGGTGTTTTGCCTCTAAACTGTTGTATTAAAACTCTAAACACTCAATGCCAAATGCTGAAAACCTTGATTGTAAGCTGGTTTTTCTCCACGGCTTCATAAATATCTCGATTTCTGCAAGATCTGGGCTTTAATGGCGTGGGATAGAATCTGCCGCCACCCTTCTTGACATTTCCTTGTAGTACCAGCTTCCAAATATCACTCTCTGTCTGCACAATACACCATTAAAGAAGTACATGTTCACCATGGCGGTTTTCCACCTCTTTGAAACCCTGCGAAATACGAAAAAATGTTAAGAAAACAATGGCGGCGGTGGATGCAATGGGGTGGCTAGACTGACTATGCAGGTAGGTTAGATGGTGAAAAAATCATGGAAGATCCATAGTGTGGTGAAAATGATATAGATTACAGTCGGGAGGTGGCGTGGAGGCAAAATAAATGAAAACCTTAATAAACCTGACCTATGAGAAAATATATGAAACTGGAGGGCGACTATACGGTGAGGCACGTTGAGGTGACGTGGCGGAACAGTTGACAACGGAAAAGTCAACAGTGGGGAGAAGACCAATCTGGACCGTCAGATCTCAAAGGCGATCGACGGTGGGAGACACAGTGGATGATGAAGAACATTGGGCCAGAGGTACGGTGGCCGTGGGTTAAATCACGAGCATCTCGGAGGAGCGACAACCGTTGGATGAGCTGCTCCAGATCCAATGGTTCAAAAAAATATCGCTAGGTGTCCAGAGTCGAAAGTTAATGCGTGATGGACAAGCGATTTTGAAACCGTACAGGAGCCACGCGTCAATCGCTGTATGGAATCGCTGGCCGATGGGAAAATACCACCAGCTCTCGGATGGTGGTGCGATGAAAACCGGGCTGTTTTCGGACGGGCGCGCTGGTGGAGACCACGGGGGCGGGCGGACTCTGAACCATCGGATCACAGTTTAGATGGACGGCGATTTCCCTGTCGGGGTTATAACGGGGGAAACGCGAAAGTTTGTGGGGTCAACGATCACCGTCCGATCAATAAGATCAACAGTCGATGTTGCACCTGATACACATTGGAGATAGGCGCTTTTCAGTGCTGGCAGGTGGTTCCAGCGTTGGATCATGTGGAGGAAGAGGTGCGGGGGCTAGGCCGAAGGGGGTTGGGGCCCTTATATATGAAATATATCATTTTTTACTCAATTTAAGTGCATTTCGGGCTGACCAAGGGTAACAATAGGGGAATGAAAAGGGAAAAAGACCAAACAGAGGTTAAATGGAGGGTTTAGAGGGGATTTTGGGGAGCTTAGAGGGTTAATAGGGGAAATAGAGGGGAACCAAAACACTTTGACAGACGGAGGAAAAAGGGGGAAAAGGGACATTTTGCAGGGGTACAAGGGGTAATGCAGGGCTTTTGGAGCAGAATTTATAGCAATCATTAAGGCTCATAGGCTCCATACCAGCAGAGGACAACAGTCAAAGGCAGGGGATATAAAAGGCTGCAAGGATGATGTGTTTACAAGGGAAATGCATTCCTTGTAGTCTTTACAACAAATTAGCCTCTTGCTTTCTTTGTCAAGGAAATCAAAAGGGGCTAACACCCGGGAAGTTGAAACACCAATTTACCCAAACAGGACCCACAATTTTGGTGCTTCATCTCCTTGGGTTAGATTTTTGAACTTTTCGGGTTTTCCATTGTTTCTCAATAATAAATAGGCCCTGGAGCCTCATTGTAACATATCTTAGAGTTTTGTAGCCACCCCATCTCTTCTCAGAGATACACTACCAACACCCTAGATATTTTTATTTCCATTATGTCTATAAGCATATTTCAGTCATTCTTTTATTTATAAAATGAGGTATTTCTTCCATTGCATCTTTGTGTTTATGTCTATTTCTTTATTTTATTCCATTCCTGCATAAATCCGGATCAGTGGTATTAAAGCAGTCTGCTCTTTCTATGTTTTTCTTTGCATGTTCCCAACTGTTATAGCATCATTTCTCACCTTGACATGATTCATGATTGCTTCATGGCTTTTGGGCACCCATTCCTACAGACTTGGACAAATTCACTTAAAAACAGTGTAAAATTCCCCATACGCGACTATGCCCGTACTTTTCCGCGTATATACGCGAGTCCAGCTAGACTTTTCCGCGTATACCATTAAAATGATTAAAAAATATATAAAAAATCCCAAATTTCGCGCTGGGTTGTTGGTTACTCAGGTAGTTCAACCACCCCAGCCCGTGGCCAACTGTTTCCAACTGCTGAAACTACTTGGAGAGACTATAAAAAGCCCTCATGTGTATGGCCTAAGGGAGAGAGAGAATTATTGATATTATACTCTGTTGGTATTCCCTATCCAAGTCTGATTCCCCGTGCCTCCTGCACTTTCCCAGTTCATTGTAGGAAACCCTTTTTTCCTTGAGATACACATCCCTTTATATGTTATCTCGTATGCACCAGTTTGGAAGGAGTCTTAGCGAGGCAAGGGCTGGACGGATCCGGACGACGGTCTGCGAAGGCCTTGGAAGGATCAGGTGATCTCTCCACTTGATTAATTTTGTACGTGTTATTTATAATACAGAAGTATCATGCTGTTCCCAAAATAAACATGTTAGTGTATGCTTTTATGTATGAGAATATTTGTTATACAAGCATTCATTATGATTTATTTAATGTTTTATATGAATCTCACTAACATATAGAGTAGATATATGCTGTACAACTTGTCCTTTGTGTTGGTTTCTTCTTGTATTTCAGGTTAAGGAGGAAGGACGGTTGCAGGGAGTTTGGACTCCACGTGGATCTACTTCAAACGTAGGACCAACGGGTAAGCCTCTCATTCTGCTCTATTTAGTTTTTATGAATGTGCATGATTGTGTGAGTCTCTGTTAAGTAGTACGCCCCTGCTCTGTGGAGGTTGAATCCCAACCAACCTCTAGGGTGTAAATTCCCCGAAACAGAACTGGCGACTCCGCTGGGGATCACATTCTTGTGATTCTCCTGTTGGGTTGTTTCAGCTGTTTGGTAGGTTGCCAACAGTTTTATCTGTCATTTGCAGTCCAGTTTGTTTTCTTGCAGTCAGTCTGAAGTCTTGGTATCTTTTCCAGGCTTGTTCTTTTGTTTTTTTTTCAATATTTACCTTTGCATACACTTCTTCTTTTGCACACAGTCGCGTATACACGCGAGTTTGTCTGAAGGAAACCGCGTATATGCGAGTTTTCCTAGAACAGATGCGTATACACGCTGGTTGCACATCTGTGAAGTCACGTATACCTAGGCAGATTTTGAATTTATAGGATTCTAGAGTTTTTGGTCCTTTCTGGCTGTGGAGGCCTATGTCTGCAGAGTCTCTGTACTTACTGGAGTGTGAAGGAAGTGGTTTCATGTCTTTTCTCTCTTTCGTTTGAGTGGAAACTAGTCTTTTGGCAAAAGTTTTGTTTCTGGTGCTGGCACTTCTGGATTGAGTTCCAAGATCGCTTTCTAAGCATTCTTGGTTGTTCTGCTTTATCAGAACAGAGAGCTTCTGCTCACTGACTCGCTCCTATCTTTGTGTTGTGCTTTGCATTGCGATTTTTGCTTTGTTTTCGATTGGTTTTCTTGAGTTCCATAGGCTAGGGTTTTGTTGCAATTTTCGAAGAACTTTTCTTGCTTCTTTGGAGTCTTTTGTTGCAGCGAGTTTGCACTATTTGTCTAGGCTGATTGGCTGAGTTTTTGGTCTTCCGTTGCTCTTCTTGATCTTGCTATCATTAGCTTTATAATGTTTGGGAGCATTGTTGAAGTTTGTGCTTGAAATTCGGTCTCGTTTTGGCTTGGATTGTGATAGTTGTGCTTGGTCTTTTTGAGCTTTTGCTTTATAAAACTAAAAAGCCCAAAAAACATTTGTTTTGCTTTTTTTTTTTTGCATTTCAAAAACTCAAAAAACATTGTCTCTTGTTTTTGTTTTTGTTGTTGCATTTTCATTTTCGTTTGGCCATATCTTTTGGAGCTTTTGTGAAGTTTCTTGCTTCTAGTTTTCGGCTTGATTTTGAGGAGGAATTGTCATTTGATTTCTTCTTCTTGTTGTTAAGTGTTTTTGGTGTCTTATATTAAGAATTCTTGTTTTCAAGAATTGGCTTTCTGGACAACAAAAGATGAGTTAAAACTGAAGGAGCTTTTTGGGAAATTTCACCTTGTTTCAAGAGACTTTTGCATCTTAGGATTTACATGCTTTTAGTGATTTGCAATAGGTGCATTGAATCATTTAGTTAGCTTCTTATTTTTTGTGAGTGTGAGTTTGCAATTCGAAAAGAAAAATACAATTTTTTAGTCTCGTAGAACCTGTATAGAGATTACTTTTCATCGAAAGACAAAGAACTGCATGTGCATGTAGTTAAATTTTTATTAATTTCTTTTGTGTCAAAACACCATTGGTTTCATCTCCATATCCTTGTGACTTAATACAACAGCCCTTAAAATAAGCGATTTAATCTAAAATCAACTAGCAAGTTTTACTAGGTGTCAATCACCAACTAGCTAGGTTGTAGGGCCTTGGAATAGGTGAGTGGAGAGTTAACTCTCCAAGGCCGCTCAAACAAACATAGAAGTTGATTAATTGAGCGAAATCCAACTCCGTGAGGTGGAATGGGAAAGCTCTCATCCGAGAGTCAAGCGCGAGGGGAAGTGAAGGTTGAGAAGAGGTATACCCCCCCTCCGATTAGCTGAATCTGACCTCAAGACCGTTCCGCCCAGCTTCTGATATGGATTGGTGTCCATAGTTGCTGTTCCTAGGTTCCACACAGGTGACTGCGGGGGGGAATACCCGTGGTACCTGAGGCAGACGTCGCATCACTTCCAGCAGTACTTCTGGGGGGTGCCCTTGCGAAGCTTGGGTGCTTGAGCCGGCAAAGGTTGTTGTTAGGAGGTCGGCGTAACTGCTTCTGATACCTTCGCTAGTTGTTCTGGGCCCTAATCATCCCAGACTTCTTTCGGAAGGCCCTATACTTCGCTTTCCTGTATTTTGGTGTCCGGTCCTCATCACCCGGAGCGGAAATACTTGGAGGCTGTTTGCTTGCTGTTTCTCAGGGATTTTTATTTTAGTGAGTGCTCTTTACTCCTAGCTTGCCTAGCTTTTCACTTTTTGAGTCTAATTTAATAAATCTATAAAAGTGGCTGATCAAGCGCCTCGACGTTCGAGGAGAATCCGGGGGTTATCTCCCGAGAGTGCAGAGCCTTCTTCGAGAAGGCGTAGGAGCGATTTAGCAGGTGGTTATCACCCTGTGGATTCTGACATTGTGGAGAGAGATCCTCCACTAAGGTCTGAAGGTTTCGTTGCTGATTCCAGTGTCGTTTCGGAGAGGAGAGTTCCGCTCACCTCGCGAGTGTTGTTTCCTCAGGAAGAAGATTTTCAAGTCGAAGACATACCTGAGCCTCCTGCTACAGGTCCATCTCCTCTTCCTCCTGATCATCCGTTTGTTATTCAGTATATCGGACCGGAGTCTGAGAGACCGCCGGATCTTCCATATCATTCTTATCTTTCGATGGCCACGACTGGGAACGCGGCTTCTACCGTGAGTGCTGCAGGCATTCAGACCCCTGCTTCTGTCGAGGCAGGGGCCACTATTGCTTCATCTTCGATTGCTTCTAGCACTGCTATGTTTGGCTCTGGGTTCACCCAAGCATATGCTTCTCATTCTGGTCCCTTCTGTTCAGGGATGTCCATTAGTGGAAATCCCTCTTTTTCCTTTTCCGCCGGTGCAGCTGGATCTACGCCCATGTCTAACATGGCTAGTGGATCAGCTTCGTTCCAGGGTTTCCCCTTTGGGACTGGGCATATTCCCAGTTCCAATCCTTCTTTAGGGTCGTTTCCTTTTACGTCCCGGACCCAGAGTTTCAACCCTTGGTCTGGGGGGCAAAGCTCGACTACTTTTACAGGGTGGAATCCTGTCTTTACAACGGCTGGGGCAGGGAATCAGTTCTTCGCGGGTCATCAAGGGAATGCTTCTTTCCCTTCATCGAGTGCTTATCAGTCTTTTTCTCCTCTGTCTAATGTGTGGAACCCCTACCAAGGGCTTTCCTCTTCAGTCAATACTTCAGCGGGGGGAACTAGTCTGGGTTTTGGTAACTCGGCGTGGGGAGGAGGTTCTTCTCCGTTTTCTACGAGTCCTTTCTGGCAGCCTGGTGCCTCATCAAATCCAGGCTATTCTTTTCAGAATGTTGGGAATCCATCCCATCAAGGATGGAATCCTCAGGCTCTGCCTCGCTTACCATTTCTGGCAACGTTAAAATTTCCAGATTTGTCGAAGTTAACTAATGACCCGATTCGGTATAGTCCGGGGTGGCCTCCGGTCCCGACCAAACTTCCTTCAGACATTCCAAAGTTTGAAGGTAAGAATGGAGAGGATCCGGCGGACCACATTACCACTTTCCACTTATGGTGCTCTTCGAACTCCCTGATCGATGACTCAATTAGGTTGAGATTATTTCAACGCACCCTAACTGGGAATGCTGCCAAATGGTATATACAGCTCACTGGGGGCAGTTTCACCACATTTGGAGAACTGGCTGTCACATTTCTTAACCATTTTCAGTTGCCTGTCAGATATGAGGCTGGGACCGAACTCTTGGCTAATTTTAAGCAGGATGAGGCAACTCACATTTCTGATCACATTCAGGAATGGAGGAGAAGGAAGAGGCTTATCAAAGCCCATATTCCAGGTGAGTTCCTTCTCGAGTGGTTTTTGAAATCTCTGCAGTCAGACATTTCAAAGGACGTATCCCTATCTGGGGTATTTTCCGAGGAGCAGGCCATCTTTAGGGCCCAACAGTTAGAACTGATCTATTCTCAGTCTGGGGTACTTTATAAGTATTTGCCCAATGCTCCTCGCTCCAAATTGGATTTATCGAAACCCAAACCTAGTCCGCATGGTGACGGACTTGTCGGATCGGTCAATAGTAGTGCAGCCAGCCTGCTTTCTCAATTGCAGCAGTTGTCTTTACAATCTGCTCCTTCTGTTCAGGTTGTGCCTGCTGATTCATCACCTTCCCAGTCTTTGTCCATAAATGTTGTCCAAGCTTCTGATCCCAAAGGAAATCAACAATCCGATGGGAAGAAGAAGGGACGTAATAACAAGAAGAAGGGCAAGAATGGGAAGGGTAATGCAAATAAGACCAACGAGCGTGTTGGTGAGGGTCAAAAGGAGAAAAAGAAAGTGAAGTTTCCATGCAAGCTTTGTGCTGGAGACCATCTTACGCACCTTTGCCTGAAAATTCAGGATGCTCAACGCCTGTTATATCAGCAGGGTTCTTCTAGTTCCCAGGCTGTGCTAACAAACCCTTTTCCCCAAGGGCAGCAATTAATTGTTGGCGCGAACCAAAATCCTGGGGCTTCCTCTGGAGGTGCCCAGGAAGGGGAAATTCCATCGAACATCTTTATGATGAGTGCTCACGTGGATGTCGCTACGAGATCTCGTGATTATGGCGGAGAGGAATCTTCGAAAGCTAAGGAAGTTCCTGATGCTACTGAGCCGCTTCACATCACGAAGCCAACTGTTGAGTCTATGCCTCGGATGCCAAAAGCATCTTCCAAGCGGTCAACGATTAATCCGAACATGAGGGCTGCCCAGAACTACTCGATTGTAGAAGATCTAGCGCAAAGTCCTTGTGCTATGTCAGCTTTAGAGGTACTCCAGTCTTGTCCGGCTCAGCGCAGTGCTTTGCTCACTGCCATTGGGGCTGTTGATCCGAAAAATTCTCTTCTGATTACTTTTGATATGACTAATTTTAAGAAGAGACTTCCTCATCACATGGCATTTCATATTAAATCATCGTGTCGAAAGACCAATATCTTTCGAACAGTGGTCGATGAGGGTGCTTCTACTTGCGTGATGTCTCTCGCATGCTGGAAGACACTTGGATCTCCCAAAGCTGTTCCATCTAGCACTTTTCTTACTGCATTCGATGGTCATTCTCACAAACCCCATGGTATTGTCCCGACTTTGCCCATCTGTGTTGGGGGCAAAACCGTTAACATAGAGGTTGAGGTAGTAGATGCAGCCTTGGACTACAACCTTCTGTTGGGGAGGAACTGGATTTATGAGATGGATGCCATTGCATCCTCACTATTTCGAATTGTATGTTTCCCCCACGAAGGGAGGATAGTCACAGTGGATCAACTGGACTGTCCTCCTGTAGACCTGGATGCGCCTTCTGACTCATCCGTTCCTAAGTTGGATAATACTAAGGCGCCTGTCGAGAATCTAGGAGTTGGAATGTATTCTTCACTGATGGGTTCTTTTGATCTTCCTCCTCCTAAGGTGTCTATTAATGCTATTTCATCCTCCAAGGCTCCCCTTCGAAGAGAGTTCTTTCGAACTCATTATTTTTCGGACCCTTGGACCTTACCTTCCCCAACAACCACATTGGAGGAAGGGCAAGTGGGTGGAATGGCATTCCCGATTTCTGCAGCTGAGATTGCATATCAGTCTATTGTTGACACTGCAGAATCTGATCCAGCTCCTCTTTCAACGGAAGAGTTGGATGGTGATGTGGCTCCGGCTTGGACGCTTACTTCTTCTTCTGCCCAGGATTGTCTAGATACCACTCTTCCATCTGAAGAGGCTATCCTGGAAGCGATGACAGGTATAGATAGACCGTGGGATGATTTGCATCATCGTTCTTGCCTACCACGACTTGAGCAAGAGCCCGGATGATTTTTCTGATCTCGTCTCATCCAGGATATTCCATGAGTCCTTGGAAGCCTGCTTTCCCAGCAGGTTATCTTTGAAGGGGCTGTCATTTGCTGATCTTTCTACTATATCCAGACAAGTACTCTCAGAGTCTGACTGTCGAGAACGTTTTCATTGGAGCTGAATGTTCCCATGAAGAGGTTCAAATATATACCGAGCTCTTCAAAGAGTATAGGGATGTTTTTGCTTGGTCTTATGAGGAAATGCCTGGCATAGACCCATCTATCGTCTAGCATGAGATCAAGACGTATGAAAACGCTAATCCGGTCAGGAAAAAACTTTGTCCGATTAATCCTAGGAAGGCAGCAGCTATCAAAGCTGAAGTTGAAAAGCTGCTTAAGGCGGGATTCATTTTCCCAGTTCCTCTGACTGAATGGGTTTCAAACCCCGTTCCGGTTGATAAAAAGCAAGGAACGATTCGAGTGTGCATCGATTTCAGAGACCTGAATAAGGCGTGTCCTAAAGATAATTACCCCACACCCTTCATTGATCAGATTATTGACGAGTGTGCCGGTAACGAGATTTTCTCCTTCATGGACGGTTTCTCTGGTTATAATCAAATTACTATCCGTCCAGAAGATCAACATAAGACCGCATTTATTTGTCCCTGGGGTACGTTTGCATATAAGAAAATGCCTTTTGGTCTTAAAAATGCTGGAGCCACCTTTCAGCGGGCCATGTCTTACGCCTTCCACGACATCAAGAAAATTATCGAGGCATACTTGGATGATCTAGCTGCTCATTCTCGAAAGAGGATGGATCATCCTGGTCACCTCTGGAAAATATTTGAAAGATGTTGTTTTTATAAAATTCGTTTGAATCCGAACAAGTACGTTTTCGCGGTAACATCCGGTCGGTTGTTGGGATTTATCGTGTCTAGGGAAGGGATAAGGGTAGATCCCTTCAAGGTTGAGGCAATACTTCGGTTGCCTCCCCCGTCTTTAATCCGTCAGCTTCAAAGTCTCCAAGGGAAGTCTAATTTTCTTCGGAGGTTTATCGTCAACTATGCTGAGATTACAAAGGGATATATGAGATTGTTGAAGAAAGGAGTTCCTTTTCTTTGGGACGACTACGCTCAATGCTCATTCGATGCCTTGAAAAAGGCATTGACCTCTGCTCCTTTGCTGAGTCCACCCGATTATAGCAGAGATTTTCTTTTGTATCTGGCTACAGCATAATCTACCATTGGTATGGTTCTGGTTCAGGAGGATGATGCTCTTGCTGAGCATGTTATTTACTACCTTAGTCGAGGACTGGTAGGACCTGAACTGCGATACACCCCGATAGAAAAGTTAGCCTTAGCAGCAGTTCATGCTGTGCAGCGACTCCGACATTACATTATTCTTCGCAAAACTTATGTCTTGGCAGTTGCCAATCCATTTCAGTTTGTCCTCAGCAGGCGAGTGATTGGGGGAAAATATAATAGATGGATTGTGATTTTACAAGAATTTGATCTCGAGTTCATGTCTGCCAAATCCAAGAAGTCATTAGTCTTTGCGGAATTGATCTTCGAGTTGCCTTGTGGAGAGGAGATGATCTATGATGAGTCCTTTCCGGACGAGCACTTGTTTCTTATCTCTCCACAAGATCCTTGGTATGGGGATATCATTGTGTATCTCCAGACTGCGAAGTTTCCCTCTTCTTTTTCGAAAGATGAGCGTCGTAAGCTGCGTCACTTAGCCAAGAATTATCTGATTATTGGTGATGCTTTGTACCGTCGAGGGGTTGATTCAATCCTAAGACGCTGCTTAACTTTCGAAGAAGCTGAGGCTGTGCTCAATGATTCTCACAGTGGAGCTTGTGGGGGTCATTTATCAGGGCTTGCTACAGCCCAAAAGATTTTGCGTGTTGGCTACTTCTGGCCCTCGATTTTCAAAGATTGTATTGAATCGGTCAAGAAGTGTCATCCTTGTCAGGTGTATACTCGAAAAATGCGCGCTCATCCCGCTCCGCTTTTTCCAGTCGTTACTGTCGGACCCTTTACAAAGTGGGGTATGGATTATACTACTTGTAACCCGCCTTCGGCAAAAGGTCACAAGTACATTATCGTAGCAGTAGACTGCTTTACGAAGTGGGTCGAAGCTATGCCTACTTTTGGGAACGATGGTGAGACTGCAGCTCTTTTCTTCTTCAACCAAGTTATCGCTCGTTTCGGTATACCTAGAGAGATTGTCACTGACCATGGCAGTCACTTTCAGAACAGTATGATGGCTGAGTTGGCTCTTAAATTGGGTTTCCGGCAGGAGCATTCATCTCCATATTATCCTCCGGCCAATGGCCAGGTGGAAGCCGTGAATAAGTCCTTGAAGACAATTCTTCAACGGACGATTGATAAACATAGATCCAACTGGCACATTATGCTATATCCTGCACTCTGGGCGTACAGGACGTCAGTTAAAACTGCAACTGGCTTTACTCCGTTTCAGTTAGTCCACGGGGTAGAATCTGTATTTCCCATTGAATACGAGATTCCTTCCCTTAAACTGGCTGTTGAGTTTCTTCCTGACACTTCTAGTCTGGCAGAGCGGCTTCTTCATCTGGAACATCTTGATGAGCAGCGTCGAGATGCCGCCACGTTGAACGAAGCGCATAAAAACCGAGTCAAAGTCCAGTACGATAAGGCGGTTAAGCCTAGGGTCTTTTCCAAAGGTGACCTTGTTTTGGTCTATGCCCAAGAAAAAGATGCCTTGGGGGCAGGAAAGTTTAAATCGATGTGGTATGGCCCCTATATCGTTAAGAAAGTCCTTAAGAAAGGAGCGTATACCTTGGTTGACTTCGAAGGGAACGAGTTGCCGGAGCCCTGAAATGGGCTCTATTTGAAGAAGTATTATGCCTAGGCTTTGGCCTGGCATTTTTCTTTGTATATAGTAGTTTTTGCTTTGTACATATCTGTTTGATTTTCGATTTTTGATGAGGTGGTGATGTTTTTTGATCTGCTTTGGCAGGTTGTGTTGGATGTCATGAGTCATTTTGGTTTCGCCGATGGTGCTAGTAGACACACCCGGAACTTAGCTTCCGCGGCTTGGGTGCTTCATTATCCTTCAGGTCAGCTGTTGGTATCAAGAGGGGTCTGCATTGGTCCTGCTTCCAATAACGTAGCAGAATACACTGCAGTCATTCATCTACTCTCGGAGGCAATATCTTTGGGTGTTGATTCGTTGGTAGTTTTCTTGGACTCCCAGCTGGTGGTGTCGCAATTGAACAACACTTATCGGGTACGAGATCCATTTTTATTACGATTGTTCTTGAGGGTACGTTTGTTACAAAGGTCATTTCAATTTTTAACATTCATTCATATTCCTCGAGCTGACAATTGGTTTGCTGACTCATTAGCTAATCAAGCTTTAGATTGGCATATTAATCATTCAATACAATAAATTCTAATCATCAAAAAACATCATACATTTGATATATTTATCACATCACATCAAATATCGCTGTATATATCATCGGAGTGTCAAAAAACTTTACAAAATTTGGGTCCATAATCTCGTACAAAACTTGGGCTTATGCCCCATCATGTTCAGTCTCAAAAAAGGAATATACAGTCATCTAACATATAAAATCTGTCTACTCCTGAGGACCCTGCCCAGAAGTCGTGTTCCTATAGAACATAACTGCAGTGGCCACACGGCGGAATAGTCTAACCCAGTCTCGGGGTACTCCTACAACCCGTCTCTGGACGGCTTCCGGCAAGTCCTCCACGGCAGCCATAGGGATTTGGCGGGTCAGTCCCTCCAAGTTTCTCTGAACGGCCTGGAGAGTCCTGTCGGAATCTACTGTCTCCGCCTCACCTCTGCGGCGCTTGTGGCACGGTAGGCCCTCAGGACGAACTGGTCCAACATCTGAAACATGATCATTTTTTAATTGTCAGTCATTATGAATCCAATCAAAAACATCTTTGTTTTTCATTTTTTTCATACATATTTGAAAAAATCCAAAAAATCATATAAGTTAAAAAAAATTTGCAAAACTTACTGACTGCTCCCCATGCTGCGCCGGGTGGAAGTACTAGATCTGGATCTCCTCGGAAATCCATCCCAGCATAGGGATATTCGTCCACTGCGATGATCTGTTCTCCCCACCACATGAAGAACTCATCATCCCATGTGGTTCGGGGTACCTCGCTGCCCCCCAGTCTCTTCATCATGTCTGCCCAATGGGTAATTATTGGGTCCCGCGGGCTGCTGATAGTCGAGATGACTCTGGGTCTCAAAGCTGGAACTCTCTCAAAGAAGAATGTTGTCAAAATGGTACCATAGCCAAAGTGTTTAGTTTTTACCTGGCGAATAGAGGTCAGCTGTTGTTTCATGTTCTGTAGCAGGGTTGTGCACCAATCGTAGACGTGAATCAAACACTCTACAGCTATACTCATTTGCGTCCTGGACGCCTGATGCAGTGAGGCAGATCCTGCCACTCTGCCGATGGTGAAAAGGAGGATCTTCATGTGCAAATCCCTGATATCTCTAATTGCAATCTGCGTTCCAACCTTCTTGGAATTATCTACGCAATATAAGTGGACATAATCTTCCACAGTTAACCCTCCCAGGGGGTTTTCCGTGAAGGTCTACTGGATCTCCCCTCCTGGAGAGTCCAGTGATGAAATATATATCCTCCACTTCTATGCGTAGTGGAATCTGATCAATTATGAAGCAATCCTGATCTGGTTCCCAGTAATTTACGAGCATTTCAAGCAATCGCACATTACTTTTCATATTGGGCATCTTAAAGAATTTCAACAATCCGCAGTTTCGGAGGATGTTTTGTGCTGCGCGGTCCTGCATGACCTCTTGGTCTACTGCGCTATGCTCACGTTCCCTCCATGAGATGGTCATCCTGAGAAATTTCAATAAAATTTGCATTAGAAACGCTTTTTTGATTACGGCCCTGCGCATACGCGGTTTTCCCTGTACACAGTCGCGTGTATACGCGGGTTTGATTCATTAAACCCGCGTATGCGCAGATACGCAATTTTTAATAAGGGTTTCAAGGCAAAAAATCACTTAATTTTAATTTTCAAACGGACAAAATGAATCAACAGGATGATTAAGGAGCCTACCTGAAGTTTCGCTGAATTCCGACGGTCGGTTGTTCCTGATTTGACGAAACAAGTTTTTAGCTCCAGAGCTCTTTTTCCAAATCAGCTATGCAATAATGAACCAATTGAGAGGTAATTTGTGTATTTATGGCTAAAAAATTGAAAATTTTCGCAAAAAATTCCTTATGCTTATTTTTTCAATCTGTCTTATGCTGTATAACTCGATTGCTTGGAAGTGCCTAGTTTGGTATGTTTTCAGGTACATTTTGACGATTTTGAGACTTTTTCCGGTTTTTTATCCATGATTTCTGACTCTTCACGGTAGGTATATGATCTTCACTGGCATATAGGTTAGGGAATCACTTTCCGTTGCATCGTGCATACTAGCCTCCATACTGATCACTTGCCTTAGGGTCGATCCCATCAGGTCATGAGTATTACACCCATTTCACTCGCCGATTTTTAATCATGACTTGATGGTAGAGCCTTTCTTTACATGGGCTTCCTAGTTAGTTCCTCGCTATCACTTGTTGCCCATGCTGCTTTTTATGTAGGCTCGGGAGTCCTCTTTAGTCCCGCCATGTCTTCTGTGTTGAGGCTTCATTCTTCCCCTTCATCACTTATCATTTTTCTGGCTTATACCCTAGAGGCTCCCTGGTGTCGTTAAGTTGTATTACTGCATTGCATATTGGCTACTTTTTTATCCTGGCCTTTAGCCGGCTTCATTTGGACTCAATGTTTAAGCCAACTTTTGACCTTGACTTTCTGTACAAGTTAACCATTGCATGCACTTAGCTATCACGACTTGACACCTTTGTACCCATGGATGGAACGTTCCTATGAGTATCACTGACCAGTTTTCGCCACCTTGCATTGAGCATAGGATTGTTCCAAACCCCGGAACTAGTGCATCTGCTTTCTTGATACTCGTTCTATCCATTGTACCATAGCATTCTTTTATTCTTTTTCAGGCTTATTATGAAAAAGACAAAAAAAAAAAATTAAATATAACAAAAAGAGCGGGAACGGGATGTATCTTCGTTATTTTGATGGCAGTACAGAGTCAGTTTTGTCGCCCTTGAACAAAGCACATATACTTATATATATTTCCTTCATTTGGGATGGTTCTAGTTTGACCTAGGTTCAGCCTTTACCATGTTTCACTTGTCAGTTCTCCCCCGGTCGGTTATCTCTTCTGATCATATGGAGAGTTTGTTTTGCCTCCTGCAAGACAGACTTATACAGTGTCACTTTTTACTGCCATGGTCATCACAGAGTCGTGCTTTTGTTCAAGGGAAGTCTAGCCTGAGTCGGCCATTCTGCGGTGTCTCTTGACTCATTATTCAGTCGGCCTTCCCGGTCTTGTCAGTATCATGTTCTATCACATCAGATGTTTTGATCTTCTGCTCGTGCTGGTTTGAGAAGGTCCCCATTGACTTCTTGCCGGCGGGTTTGTCTCTTATCGACTACGACAAATTGCTCTGAGAGCAAGCCTAGAGCCGCACCTTGGGCCTATTTCCATTATTGATAGGTGACCTCGTGCTCAGAATTTGATCATCATCATGGGTCTTTGACTGAGTGGTTTCCCCTGTGTTCGACGTCAGCACACATTATCACACTTGGGATTCGTGCAGTACCTTGATTTCCATTTGACCCTATCGGTGGATTTCTCGCCTCTGTGTCGGCTTTCATTATTGGTTGGTTCAGAGGGTTTCTTCCGTGCGCTAGCTTCATCTTGTGCATGTCGGAAACGTACTTCGGTTTTGGTTCCATCACTCTCCTTCGTCCGATTCCTTCCAAATCTTGGCCTGCGGGTTACACTCGCGCTGGACTGATGTGGGATGCCTTAATGCCTTCCTTCCAGCAGATCTTTTCCCATCGACTCCGACTCATTGCTCTGGGAATAAGGTCTAGAGTCTTTTTGTCGGTACCTTAGGGTTTGCAGTCATCAGTGGCAGACTCTTCGCTATCGACAGTGGGGATTCATCATTGCCTCCTGATTGGTAGATTCTTTCAAGTGTTCGACTTCAACTCATTCATTCGCACTTGTCAGATTGTACGGGGGCACCTTGACACTCATTATCATTATCGGTGGGTTGTCTCGCGTTGGTTAACGGGATACATCATTGCCCGGTAATCCAACGATTTCTCACATGGTCGACTTCAGCTCATTTATTCCCATTGTGTAGAATTGTGCCATAGTGATCGGTGAAGACCTCGGGTTGTATCAGCATGTTTCGGTTCACTTTTGACAGTCCTTTCAGTATCTGCCAGTGATGCTGTCCACCCTTATATGTTGCAGTTCAGCACAACAGCATCTTATATGTTGCTCCCCGAGTTGCGTGATTGTACCGTTTGATCCACCTCTTATGATCCGGTACTTGGAGATTCAGTTACTTATTTTATCAGACATCCAGTTGTACCATCTTTGATCAGCTTTCTATATGTGATACTTGGACATTGATTCAGACTTGTATTTCCGGGCCATGCTCAGATGATTCATTGTGTACTTACAGTTCAGCTCTATACTTGTATACATGTTGGATCTATTTCAGTACTTTCCATATGATGTATTTTTGACTGAGCATGGGTATGCCCGCCTCAGCATGAGTTGACTCTCTGGTTTCTTTCATTGGTTTTTAGCAGGCTGAAATCTGGTGAAGTCCTCTCTTGTCCTTGCGAAGTTCTTTCTATGTGCATAATACATTTCGGCCATCATGTACCCCTTCTGACCTCATATATTAGGGGGCATCTATTATAGCATCATTTCTCACCTTGACATGATTCATGATTGCTTTATGGCTTTTGGGCACCCATTCCTACAGACTTGGACAAATTCACTTAAAAACAGTGTAAAATCCCCCATACGCGACTATGCCCGTGTTTTTCCGCGTGTATACGCGAGTCCAACTAGACTTTTCCGCGTATGCCATTAAAATGATTAAAAATATATATAATTATTCCCTATTTTCGGGCTGGGTTGATGGTTACTCAGGTAGTTCAACCACCCCAGCACGTGGCCAACTGTTTCCAACTGTTGAAACTACTTGGAGGGAGTATAAAAACCCCTCATGTGTGTGGCCTAAGGGAGAGAGAGAATTATTGATATTATACTCTGTTGGTATTCCCTATCCAAGTCTGATTCCCCGTGCCTCCTGCACTTTCCCAGTTCATTACAGGAAACCCTTGTTTCCTTGAGATACACATCCCTTTATATGTTATCTCGTATGCACCAGTTTGGAAGGAGTCTTGGCGAGGCAAGGGCTGGACGGATCCGGACGACGGTCTGCGAAGGCCTTGGAAGGATCAGGTGATCTCTCCACTTGATTACTTTTGTACGTACTATTTATAATACAGAAGTATCATGCTGTTCCCGAAATAAACGTGTTAGTGTATGCTTTTATGTATGAGAATATTTTTTATACAAGCATTCATTATGATTTATTTGATGTTTTATATGAATCTCACTGACATTTAGAGTAGATATATGCTGTACAACTTGTCCTTTCTGCTGGTTTCTTCTTGTATTTCAGGTTAAGGAGGAAGGACGGTTGCAGGGGGTTTTGACCCCACGTGGACCCTTGACTCCCCAATCGGATAAATCTTTCCCCTTTGAACTTATTCTAAATAAATGATAAAAATAAATCGTTTAACTATTCTAGTAAATGTCAGTGAGAACATACAAATCCATGAAAAATCCAGCATCGGCCATGCATTTGACATCACTGCATATTTTTGTTTATGTGTATTTCTATATTTTATTGCATTCCTTCATAAATCCGGATCAATGGTATCAGAGCAGTCTACTCTTTCTCTGTTTTTCTTTGCATGTCCCGAACACGGTTAGGGTATAAGGAGTTAGGGCTCGACCTGGTTGAACCCTTGCAAGACCAGCCTCGCAAACCTTGAAGACCTCCCATGGCGGAAGAAAAGAAGGACAAGGGAGTAGGAGATCCTATCAAAATATTTCTCAAGGAAGCCCTCGAGAAACATAGGAACGCGATGATGTATAAATTTGCTCAGATCCTTCAACAACTGCCCACCTACGGCACATCTACATCCAACAGCCACTCTGGAGGCTCCACTCCCTTCAAGGTATAGGTAAAATTTGACATTCCTGTATTTGAAGGCCAGATAGATGCAAACGTCGTAGATGGATAGTTAATTTTGTTGGAAGGGTATATCTCAGTCCATGATTTCTCTAACTGAGAAAATATTATTTTTGTACTCCTCAAAGCCGCTCCCCATGTCAAAGACTGGTGGGAAACCTACTGTGAGTAAGAGGACGAAGGGGAACCCTCTCTGTTCTTCGCCACACCCACTTGGAATTCATTCCGAGACATCATTAAGGAACAATATCACCCCGTGGGGAGCTATGAGGACAAATACATCTAATGGAGCACGCTGCGGCAGCAAAGGGATCAAGATGTGCACTAACTGACAAATTTGTTCCATACCCTGTGCACAAAGTTGGGTATTAAAGATTCAGAGAGACATTTGGTGCTCAAGTACCGCAGCTGTTTGCACAAACACATTCAGGAGGAAATGGAGTTCCTTGACATTACATCGCTTGGCATGGCATATCACTATGCCGCAAAGATCGAACAGAAATTTAAGTAGAAGAAGCAAGACTTTGGATCTACGAACCAGAAGGCATGGAAAGGTGCCCCCGAACAGCAAAACAAGGGGAAAGACCAAAGCGGGGTGACTCAGAACAACACCACAAATCCAAAGAAGGACACAGGGAAGTGGTGTGAATTTCATAACAACCCTACTCATGGCACAAACGAGTGTCAGGCCAAACAGTCGTTTGTGGCCAAACTAAAGACACCCAAATCAGATGCATTTTTTGATCCTGAGTAAAAACTAGACAAAGGCAATGAAAAAGGGAAGAAAATCATTGATGTGGGTCCTAGTGTGATTTTTACCACCACCAAGATCCAAAGGGAGGATCCTGAGGATCCAGAGGAGGGGAAGTGCCTCTTCCATTCGCAGATGTGGGTGAAGGATTCTCCATTGCAATTCCTTGTCGATAGCAGAAGCCAAAAGAACCTCATTTTAGTAGAGGTCATGAAGCGGCTTGGCCTACCGACCATAGCACACCTGCATCGATATACAATCGGGTGGCTTCACCTAGGGAGAGATATCCACATCCACCAACATGCCACCTTCCGTACAGCATCAAGCCATTCACAGATGAGGTATTATGTGATGTTTCTACTCTTGATGTAGCTGATCTATTATTGGGCCAACCATACTTGTGGAGGCAACACATTGTGTATGAGTCTAGGCCTCATGTTGTTATAATTACTTTGGGAAATAACTTGTACAGGATATCGGAGGTAGTACCGCCTGCTGTCGTCTCTTTGACTACTGCAAAACAACGCAATAAGATTGTTTCCCAAACCAAGAAATTTATTTTCCTTACAACTCTCTTACAAGGAAAGAAGAATGTTGTGGCCACAACCTCAAAACAAGGCTCCCCTACACGACTGCAGTAGATGGACAAAGTCATGGAAGAATACGAGGACATTTTCTCCTCACTCACAGAGGATCGTCTAAACTGTCAGGACAAGCACTCCATTAATCTGACCCCCAACGCATCGCTGCCTGATGTTTCCATACCTCCTACAATGACACATATATAATCCACACATGTACTATCTAAGGCTGATAAAGAAACCAAATTTACTAAACACATCCAGCATGTCCACCTGTAGTTCCATGACATCTTCAACAAATCTAATACCCAGTACAACAGAATTTGCCTCATCTCATGGAGGATCTCAACGCAATGGGGAAAATTTCTTCCTAAGGAGGGAGGAATGATCCAGGTGGATATCGGTGGCCACCCACCTATTCCATTTGGACCAACACCATCAATTCTTGCAGCTCTTCACTTTTAGCACAACTTACTATTTTTAGCAGGTTTTTGGGTCTCGCACTCCTGGAGCTGTTTTGGGGCCTTAATGATATAGGTGGGTATTGGTGGCCACCCACCTATTACATTTGAACCCCCATCGTTAGTTCTTTCAGTTTTTAATTTGCATCACAACTTACTATTTTTAGCAGTTTTTTGGGTCCTGAACTTCTGAAACCGTTTTGAGGCCCTAAACGACGTTTTTTGGGAAAACCAGGAGCTACATGGGTGCATGCGCTGATGTTGCTAACACCAAAAGTTGTATTCCTCGGATAGATCTTTCTAAAGAGTTACTGAGAACGTCAAACGGAGATCGGATGCCAAAGTTACGTCCCCGCGAAGTTGAAACACCAATTTACCCAAACGGGACCCACAGTTTTGGTGCTTCATCTACTAGTGTTAGGTTTTTGGATGTTTCAAGTTTTCCATTGTTTCTAAATAATAAATAGGCCCTCGAGCCTCATTATAACACACTTTAGAGGTCTGTAGCCACCACATCTCTTCTAAGAGCTATGCTACCAGCACCCTAGCTATTCTTATTTCCATTATGTCTGTAAGCATATTTCAGTCATTTGATTTAAATAAAATGAAGTATTGTTTCCACTGCATCTTTGTGTTTATGTCTATTTTTGTATTTATTGCATTCTTTCATAAATCCAAATCAAATAAGGAGATATGAAATATTCTTTCAAGTCATCCTATCCAAAAAGTATGGGTTGAATCAATCAATTTTTACAAGTTAGGCCCATAAGTGAACATATAAGCACTATAAATAAAGGATAAATAAGTGCATTTTAAGTGTATTCGGGCAATAATATCAATAAAAGGTGCACAAAAGGGATGTGATCTGCATAATAGGAGTCTAAGGAGTTTTCTTAGAGTGTTAATGGTGCACTATGAAGGACTAAGGTCTACATTGTTGTGAAGAGAATTATTTTAAGGTTTTGATTATGTGAAATGCACTAATCTAGGATTATATTATGGGGAATGATCCTATGAGGTTCACTAGGGAATGAAGGCTAAATCTGACTAGGTTTTGAAGCTAGCTCTAGGGTATGAGATAGGAGAGGCATTGGAGTGTGAAATTTAAGGGTATGGTGATGTTGTGAAATGCATGAAGTATGAAGAAATAAGTTTAACTAAGAATTATTGTGTATTAATACCTTATTTTGGTGCCTATATAGGTGATCTCTAAACTACCATGGATATTCCACTAGAAAAATCGTCACAATAGATCTAATAAAATTATATTTAAAAATTTGAAATCTGATTATTATTGTTCTATTTCTCTTTCGATTTTTGGATTTGTAGATTATTATTAATTTTTTATGCATGAAAATTAAAATTATGGAGAAAATAGATAAAAATGAAATAAAAAACCACAGAATCATAATTTGAAATAAGATATAATTTTTGAAACCCTTTCAAGAGAAAAACCAACTAGAAGGTGAGGTCACTCTACTCTCTTTCTCTAAATAGAAAAATGGTAACGAGTACAAAGAAGTATGGTTTGTGGCCCATGGTATACTATAGTGCACAAATCCACTTTTTATTCTCCATATCCTATCTCTCTTAGTTTTTTTTCCTCATCTATGGAATAAATGCACTAAAAAATAATGGAACTCCTTTTTCTCATAATGGCCTAGTTGTAACAAACCTGATAGCTTACTAGTGGTTAGGTTTGACTACCTCAACTCTTAACCAAATTCACAATATAGATTATTATATAGTATTCTCCATCATAATCAAATGGATATCCCATTTTCCATTATTTATGGGGGCTTACGTGGCATCATCTCTAATTATGGTGGTGAAAACAAAAGGTCAACTTTTAAGTGGCATAACTTTTGCATATAGACTCTGATTGAGGAAATTCTTACACTGTTGGAAAGGTATTTTTATGTAGAATATGAAGAAAGGGTTTGGTTCTACATTAGAAATTTTTTTTATCAAAAAAATATCATTTAATGCCTCAAAATTATTTAGGAAGGTTTTAGACCCTAGTTTGCCAAACTGGGTCCCACTAGTAAAAATCGTCTTTTGAGCTAATTACTCCACTTTTCCACTCTAAAAGCATTGATACATATGAAAAATAATAGAATAATCCAATTTGGACCATTCCTTCCCATTTTAGGATTATTTTGGTCCCTAAAATGTTATATTGAATGAGGTGAGGAAAATTTTCCTCCGCCTTCTCTTCAAGGTACCAATTAGCTTTGCCTAGAAGTTTTCATTTCAACCCAATATGCCAAAGGGAATTATACCCCCGTCTCATAATTTTGGACCTAATATTATCAAATGTATATTATGTCAACTCAAAATAAGAATTTGGTGCCAAATCCTCCACAGAAGGTAGGACATGTTCCTCTTTTTGGTCTAGCATGGAAGGCTCATATCATTTAAAATTCTCCACATCCACAATTGAGTAAATGTGCATGTATGGTGGTAGAATAAGTCAATATGCACTATCACCCACCTTTTATAGTATCTCAAAGGGACCATATAACATATACTTTTTTTTCTTATTGGGACCTTTTAGCCTCTCCTTGTTCAACTATATCCATACTCTATCTCCCATCTTTAATGATTCTATGTTTTGTGTTGATCATGCCTAGCCTTATATTTTTCTTGTAACTTCTGCATTGTCTCTTGTAATTTTATATGGTTCTTCTTGATCTTATATATAAACATTCCAACCCTCAAGGTGTCCCTTATGAGATCCTCCTTCACTCCTTCTTTCTACCCATATGCAAGATCCAAAGGTGAAGGCTGAAAATATCCAAAACAAGGTCCAAATGAGGACCTACCAATAGAAGTGTGGATTTTTGATCTGTGTGAGATCTTAATGTAAAAGTGATCAAGGATGGGTAAATTGCAAGTGTTAAAATTGAGTTTTTGTGGGATTTTATGTTAGTTTTTTATACAAATAAAGCATGAATTAAAAATCTTAAATAGCATAAAAAATAGACAAATACACCATAAAAATAATCATAACACAACAAGTGATGAAAGAGTTCACCCCTACTTGGTTGCGTCTCCTTGGTCCAACTTCCAATGGCTTGGACCTATATCATTATGCTAAAAATGGTGATTACATACATTGAAAGTGCTCAACTGGCTTCAAAACCTATTCCATTAGCTTCATATCTATCAAAAATGCATGTCTAGCCTCTTTTTGCTCCCAGATTGGTCAAAAAATGAAGAAGTTATGAACCTCCCTAGCTTTGCTACTAGTCGCTCTACAAATTCCCCAAAATCCAAGACCATCCTACAAATTCACCCTGATTTCAACTAACCGAGTACCATTTTTGAGGAATTATGGATGAAATTATTGGACAGTCAAAATGCCAAATAATTTCATAAATCTAAATTTAAAACCATTTATACAGTGATCAATTTTTTTTTTTTTTAATTAAAAATTTCGTGGGGCCATTAGAAAGTGCCCATGGTTAGGGTGGTTGTCACATGGATGTTACCTCGTGGATTTGGGTAACAGTTACGGTTATGGTGGGGTAGCTAGGGCCTAGCCCCTGACCCCCCTGTGCATGGTCTCATGGCTCAGGGGTGGCCAAGGGCTAGGCCTTAGCCCGACCCGCAACCATAATATTCATTAAATAAAACAATGTCGCCACCCTTTAACAAGGAACATAGTGGCCTGAAAGTTAAGGTGTTTCACTCTTATGAGGGAGGTCTTGCGGTCGTTCTTGTGGACTGTTAACTCAAACCTTAACCAATTTTTGGTGGCTCCCGTTCTACCATGTGGCCGCCTCTGGTTGGGCGATGTGGAAGCATGTGGTTGGCCACCAACCAACCAACAAAAAAACTACAAAACAACACCATTCAGGGCATGCTAGATGTAAGGTTGTGGTAGGCCAAAAAAAATTTGACTTTCGACCAACCAGAAGAGGCCACATGGAAGCCTGGCACTGGCACAAAATTTTTCCGAGTAAGCTGTCATTTTCTTGAAAAAAAATCATGTTTGGGAAAACGAACAAAATGTATTTTTGGGATCATACGGTGTTGGTTTGTAGAAAAACGAGTTGCACCAGATTCAAAATGATGAGATCTACACATTCGTTCAAGTTCCACACCATTCCCACAACTTTAATTTTTGAGCATATTTTTGAGAACCTGATCACTCCTACCCACTAGAGGATTTTGGACACCAAAAGATATTTTATTACTGAAAATTGGATGAGGGTACAAACCCCTCACCCCTCAAGTCTCAATCCACTGAAATTTTCCTGAATTCAATAATCTGGGATTTTCATGAAAACTGATCTTTTTCCTTGATTCCTGAGACCCTCTTTTGTTATTGTAGATACCACCTCAGTCGTCAATCAAAGGAAACTTTAAAAAATTGAATTTTTTCTCACCTCAGACATTGTTAACATGATGATTTTTAGCTTGTCTTGCCTTTTGTTGGCTCAACTCTTGACCAAATGTGGTCGCCATCGCCATGCAACGTCCCATTTCAAAGACAACACTTTGTGAAACCCACAAGAATAAATTTTGAACCCAATTCCTTCTTTTTCAAATTTCTTTGGCTCTTTCTATTTTATCTTTTCACTCTCTTGCATTGGCATCTTGTTCGCATCACTACTCAACAATGATGCATGCTTCTACAATTTTACTGCATCTTGTTTACCTCTTTTTGAAGGCAACATGTTAGACTCCTTAAACATATTTTCATAGCCATTAGCAACCTCGATGAAATCAGAATTTTTACTTTATGCATCACCTTGAAAGGCTTCATTCTCAACATCTTGATGCTTGAACATTAACAAAACCAAAATTTGACCAGCATTCACAATTCTCTTCATTTGTCCAGCGTGCATAAGAAATGAATTTATCTTCTTACTATGCGCTCTAACAATGTACTCAATTCCATTCTTGAAAAATTAATACTTATTCTCATGGATATGAAATATTTCTCTCCTATCATAAAGATATGGGCTACCCAAAAAAATACCATAAATATCAATTGGAAGAACATCAAGTTCAAATTTATCAAGAAATTTTGCAGTGATTGCAAATCAAAGTATTCACTTCCTCATCACGTACAAATTTGCATTCTTACATATCCAACCTGAAGAATAAGGTATTTTATGAGGAATGGTTTATAAATTCAACTTCTTGACTAAGTCTTCTGAAATAATATTTTCTTGTGAACCACTATCAAATAGGGTGTTAATGTTGGTATTCTTTGAAATAACTCTAACATGGAAAATCTCAATTCTTATTTCATCATCTTTAGTACCATTGAGACAACTTGAAGAACTAGTACTTTCATTTTCCTTACCTTTCAAACCTATTTTGATGATATTTATTTCATCTCCGGAATTAGAACCTAAGTCATGTGTTATTGTTGCAGTTGTCTTCTCCTTCTCCTTGTTTTTAAGCTTTTTGGGTCTCATCTGTGGATTAAGTTTCCAACAATGATATTCATCATGCCCATATTTGGAAAAGTTTTTGCATGTGATTTTTTCTTTCTCCATCTTGATGGATGCGTTCTTCTTACCTTTACCCTTGAAATTACACCTTCCTTTCTCTTCAGACTCAAAGGTATCCTCACTTGTCTCCTCTAAAACATGTTTCCCTCTTGCCTCTAGATGTGTGGTTTGTACACATACTTCATTTAAATTTGAAGGATTAAACATGAGAATAGTATGTATTAGGTAACTATGCAAACCTCTAATGTAATTTAACAAATTTTCCTCAGATTTCAAATCTACACCCAAAATTAGTGCTCTTCTCTTAAACTATTGAGTATAGCTTTGCACACTTTGTACTTTACCTTTCCTAAAGTTTCATAAGTCCATTATATCCTTTTGCATGTATTATAATGGATAAAATTGTCTTATCAATGAAGCAACAAAATTATTCCAAGAGGTTAAGACCTTACCATGTTTCCTCATGTCCTTTTGAGTTTTTGTTTCCCACCAAACAAGAGTGTTAGGTCCCTATATTACTAGTGTAGTCCCTTATTGTTGTTAGTGTAGCCACCCTATTGTTATTTTTGTACCCCTGTAGCCCCCATATTGTAATTATTATGCCTCATAAAATCTATTATTATTGTTGTTGTTCCCTTGCATTATTATTATTAGGTTAGCTAGGATTATATTGTGACCCCATGGACTCCTATATATAGAAATGAGGTTTTTTCATTTGTATCATCCAAGAATTGTTCATTTATGTAATGTAAAGGAGGTTTCCCCCTTGACGTGGATGATTTCTAAGGTGTTTATATCTCTTTTCTTCTATTTTGGGAGTTGGTTTCATAACATTTGGTATCAGAGCTTTGGATTCCAGGGTTTTGCTACTTCAAACAGGTCATCAAGGAATTTTCGTTATAATTTTTTTTATACGAAGGTTTGGAAACTAGAAAAAATCAATTTTCGAATAAATCTTGAGGAACTTCATATAAAAATTTTAGATCTTGGTTCGCAATATTTTTGGAGACATGATCTATGAAATTTAGGGTTTTTGCAGGCTCCTAAATTTCATCTCAAAGAGGTGACCTTGGGAAACTTGTCATAACTCTCTCTCTAATCATAAGGTTGGAATTCTATAAAAATTGGACAATAGTGCATGGACTGCACTTTCCTTTGTATCAATTTCAAAGACGAATGAGGAAACAGTGACACATGCCATGCCGTACAAGTTCTATCTATTGAACCAGTCCATAATATTAGGTCATTGTGGGAGATTGGGCATAAATATGTCTTTAATAATCCAAATTAGGTGATACCTATGGCATTGGAAAGAGAATTGAGAGGGCTACTAAAGCGCAGAATATAAAATCTCAGGGATCCGAAATTACAGAGATACATCAGTTTCAATATCGAGCTCCTCAAAAGCAAGATAAATGTGTGCATTTTTTTTTAATTCCATAAGTCTTGTTTGAAAAATCAAATTGAAGTGATTCCAAGGGCATATTGAAGCATATATATCAGTATTTCATTTTAAAATCCCCCCTAAAAATAATTAAACACACATTAAGATCTCATAAGGCTCTATTATGACTCATGAAGAGGAAGAAGTGAAACATGATATATCAAAATTACAAGAGCAATTGCAACAACTTTCGCTCTCGCAAAGAGCAAAAAAAAATGAAATGGAAGTTTTTAATGAAGGTGTGGAAGCTAAGATAGATGATTTGAAGAAAGAGTAGAAGCTAATATGGATGGTTTGAAGAATGGCATGGAAGCTAAGATGGATGACATGGAAGATAAAATGAAAGACAACATGGAAGATATGAAGAATGATAAAAAAGCATACATGGAAAGTTTGAAGGAAGGTTTAATAAAGTTGATATAAGAAATTATTCCTAATGGTGAAAATATAGTAGATGAAACTCAGTAATATTCCCAAATGAGAAAAGCAGGAATATAGCTCATAATAATGGAAATAGCAGCAAGTATTAACACATTACATATGATCCCAATGATAGATCCATGTTATTAAGAATAAAAACAACAAATGTATACAATATATTGGAGAAAAAACCCCTCAAGATAGGCAAGAGAAGCCTCCATCAACCAAAAGCACCAATACATGTGATGCGGTTGCTACACAAAAATAATGAAGCAAGTATAGTGCATTTTTAATGGCTAATACTACAGCTGGAAAATGTAAATGAATGAAACTGATAATACAATGTTCATACAAGGCCAAAAATGGAGATCTATGCTCCCATACACATTTCCTAGGAAACCAAGGAAGGGTTTATGGAAATACACAAAATATCAGAATGTCGGAATGCAACACTACGGCTGAATAAACTCTGAAACTAGGCACCTGAAAAGGAGGCAGCAAAATATGATGTAGATCTGAAATAACTCCTCCAAAATACTCCCTAAATTAAGGGTTGATCCCTTCAATGGAAAGAAAACACTCCAAATGGAGTACTGAACATACCTCTGCAACAACTCACCAAAATAATGCAGTCATGGACTGGAACTGCGTTGTAGGGCATGATACTGCCTTGGATGGATGCCAAAATCTGATATGAAGCATAGGGACCTTCTTTACTGATCTCCCAATGGAAAGGAACCTTCCTCCACTGAAGACAAGCTCAGAAATGGCCCAAAGAAACCCTCCATTGTTGCACCCTGCAACTCATCACATAGCTAAACATAATCTACATTGTAGAAGAAATTTGAAGCTTGGCCAGTTGTCGGAATGTGTAAATGTAGTACACATGCTCTTCCTTTGAGGCTTATCAAGGATAGAGGCGGGATTCCCGCTTGGGAACACCCTTGTTCTAAACAACATTGCAATCTTAGATAAACAACTGAGGAGAGCTCAAAGTCTTAACATACCACAATCAAATAATAATCTAAAACCTGCTCACAATGGCTGCCATCCTCTTCCTTATATTATTGGTGAGCTTCCTCACCCTTGGCCCCACTCATTAAAGGCACTACTTCCATGCAAAGTATCTCCCTCCAAAACTACGCAGTCCCTCATTGAATATCCACTACTTCCATACCAACACTCTTGATTTGGTCAAAGCTAACCTAGTCCACCTACTTCTTCCCTTGTTTACACATAGGGGAGCTTTATCCAGCTCTTTTGATGCCCTGAATTCACATATGGAGTGGTTTTTATTTCTATTAAGGATATTTATGGGTCTCCCTACCCTCTTATTCTTCTAAATAAGAATAAAAATTAGATTTTAATATTCCAATTAATTGCATGGTAATTTATGAATATTACAATATTCCCCTCCAAAATGTTGCTTGTCCTCAAGCAACTGTAAAGATAGATCTGAAAAATGTAGGGAATCCTCATTCCCATGTGAAGCTCCATCCTCCAAGCTATCATCCATATAAAATTAATCACCCTACAGAATGGTAATTCATAGAAAAAATTATCCCATATGAGAGGCTCCTCCCAAAGACATAAGTCAATCATATGGCTCCCTTCATAAGGAAGCAAGTGATATAATGTAGTAGCCATATAATGTCCCATTCTCCCCTTGAAGCATGAAAATTTTTAGTAAGTTTCATTCCCAATGGACACATCCAACCAATGTTTCATCGCTCCAATCATGTCCCCAACAATAATAAGATCATCATCAACATATGGGATCATAATCAAAGTCATGCTAGCTTCCATATGTAGTAATGAAGAAGGACAATGGTCCCTCATGTCCAACCAGTGTAGTTTTACTCCTAACTACATTAGAATATGGCATGATGAGTGGTTTCTCAACCACTTGTTTGATGCCCCAATCTCCTCAAATTCTTGGAGAATGTGTATGGTGTATGGTGCAAATGGAGCATAACCTACATAAGATATCATCTCCCCAAGATCTCCTAGGGACTAGCCATCATCAATGCTACTTATGGCCTCCAGTAGACCATGAAGTATAGAAGAAATAATGCCCCCTCTTGGAGCAATGCCCCACACATGAATGGTAAGGAAATGAAACTACATAGTAAATGAATCATGATGTACAAGAATACAATCTTTACCATGTACTTGGTTCAAGCTAGTAAGGTGGCTCATAGATGGGCCTCCTATCACTCCTAATGAGAAATGAATTGGTTGTGATAACTCTACAAAATATCTATGTCTCTCCTCACCCTCCAAAAAATCCATGCATCTCCTAATATGATGGTGCATCTCTTCTTTGAAGCCTTCCCAAATAAATCCCTCCAGGATAGTATGGTACGCTCTTATAAAACCAGTGGGTTTGGAGAGAAAACCCTCATATGTTGCATCTAGTAGATTCTCCTTGAGCTTAGAGGCTCTTTTCAAGAAGATTCTACTATGAAATTATATGACCCCATCTACCACCGCACATCTCCTATCAGAGAACTGGTCATCAAGCACTCTACATGAAAATAGATCCTTGGAGTATTCCACTAATAGCTGGGATCTCCTATAAGGGTAAATAATCAATAATGACAGTGCTAATAACCTATCATGTAAGAACTTGTCATGTTGTTGCTCTCTTATTTGACATCTCCCATTCCAAATTCATACACCAAGATGTTTCAATCTTGCCTTTGTTGCTCCTCCTGCAGCTGCTCATGCTCTAGAGAGGGTGGAAGTTTTTGGAGGCTAGCCTTCCATGAGAAACTATCACCCATCAAAAAAAATTTGAGTTTGGCCAATGTAAGCATGAGTGGCCACCAACCTCTACCAAATATGGAAGAGTCCTTCCAATGTGGAAGTATCTTATGATTCTCCAAAGCCATGGAGTGGTCTCCTTGCACCATGATGGTGCCATCCATTGCTGAAACCTCTTCTCTCAGTGAAAGATGTTTGGTGAGAGTGGGTAATACTGATATTGGGAGAATTTCTCCCTCCTCCTTGAGCCTACCCCAGAATCTCTGCGCTGTGTAAAGTCCTCCCAAGGTTCTTACCCCTCTGGGATCAATGAGTGGTGCAACAAGATGTGAAGCATCTCTCATCATCTCCAGATCTAGTGGCCTCCCAAGTGGAATGCCTCAATTCAATGAGACATAAATATCAAGAGTAAAATGCATATATAAGTGGACTTCTTTGTCCTTGCCCTCACTACACAAATCAGTTTGGCTCTTTTGTGCATCAATCTTCTGAAATACATAGGGGTGTGTGCACCTAGTCATATGATGTTGAACATCCTCCCTATATTCTTCTTTCATCTTCAAGGTCTCATAATATATTAATAATGGCACATTCTTCTCATGGATTGTGCCTTGATCTCCACATGTGAGATTCTTTGGATCTTCTTGCAAGGGTACAATAATTCCTCTCTTTGGAGAAATTGCTCCATCTTCCTTGTCATGAGGTACTAGATCTGTTCCTGTTGTGAGAACATTGTTACCTCTTTCCTTCTCTTCCACTTCAACCTGAATGGAGGTTGCCTCATCATCATTAAGAGGCTCTTTGTTTAGACCCTCTTTTGAAAAAGATATCTCCATGTCTTCCTTTTGAGAAGAGAGCTCTTTCTGAAGTGGTTATCTTGCCTCTAGAAAGGTATTCCGCAAGTTTTTAACCCCCTCAATATAATTATGGAATGAATTTGGGTTTATAGATCCTTCCAACTCATGCAAAGGTTTTTTTTTTTTTTAGGCTTGGCTAGCTCAACCAAGCATGTTTTAGAATGTTTTTCATCAAATATCTTCACTAACCTCCTAGTGAACTTTGCATAAGTAGATACATTTACATGATTCAAGGAAGAAGTCTCATAAAAACACTAGGCATAAGCCTTACCTTCAAGATGCAGTGCTGCTAATCTAATGGCTTCTTCTTCTGAAACTTGGTGCTGCTGCAAATAGGTGTCTAGATCCTTCACCCACCCTATTTATGCATCTAGGTGACCCATCAAAAGTAGATATAAATAATCTACCCAAATCATGCTGCTTGCAACTCTTGCTTCTATTGTGATTTCTAGGTCTTATATTCTCCTTCATCTTGAAAAACCCTTGGAAGTTTAGATGATCTCTGAACCTCTGTGATTGAGATTCATACTCTTGAAGATAGTCACCAAGAGTCTCCTCCTTTGGTACATCTCCTTCCTCCATCTCTCTTGCTATGAACATAGGCATGGTAGAGAATTGTAGATATGATTGTGTGGTTAAATTCTCACACCCATAATATGAAGAACTGGAGCTTTCTTCATGTGAAAATCTTCTTGAGGGATCTCCATGTCTTTCCCTCCTCATTCCCTTGATTTCTCTATTAAGGTCATGCATAGTTTGGAGAAGAAGTTATGAAAACAATTTTCCCTCCATTTCTCCAAATATTGGAGGCTTGACTTTGTTTCTTTTGTGAGTCTTCTCCTTTTTGTGAGAATATTCTTCTTCTTCTGATAACATAGATGTAATGTCTTCACAGGATAAGCCAATATTATGCTCTAATACCATAGTATTATTCCAAAATGGGAAAAGAAGGAATATAGCTCATAATAATGGAAATAGCAGCAAGTATTAACACATTACATATGAGGCCAATGATAGATCCATGTTATTAATCATAAAAAAAACAAATGCATACAATATATTGGAGAAAAAACCCCTCAAGATAGGCAAGAGAAGACCCCATCAACCAAAAGCACCAATACATGTGATGCAACTGCTACACAAAAAAAATTGAAGCAAGTACAACATAGTTTTAATGGCTAATACTATATCTAGAAAATGTAAATGAATGGATATGATATTAAAATTCTCATACAAGGCCAAAAATGGAGATCTATGCTCCCATACAGATTTCCTATATAACCCAGGAAGGGTTTTCGGAAATACAAAAATATCAAAATGTCAGAATGCAGGCTAGGATTGAATAAACTTTGCAACTGAGAAACTGAAAAGGAGGTGGCTGAATCTTATGTAGATCTGAAATAACTCCTCCAAAATACTCCCTCAATGAAGGGTTGATCCCTTCAATGGAAAGAAAACACTCCAAATGGAGTACTGAACCCACCCCTACAACAACTCACCAAAATAATGCACTCATGGACTGGAACTCATTGTAGGGGATGTTACTACCTTGGCCTAATGCCAAAATCTAATATGAAGCACAGAGACCTTCTTTAATGATCTCCCAATGGAAAGGAAGCTATCTCCACTGAATACAAGATTAGAAATGGCCCAAAGAAACCCTCCAATTCTGCACCCTACAACTTAACACATACCTAAATAGAATCTATGTTGTAGAAGAAAGCTAAAGCTTGTCCAATTTCTAGAATGTGGAAATGTAGTACAAATTCTCTTACTTTGAGGCTTCTCAAGGATAGAGGTGGGATTCCCGCTCAGGAACACCCTTATGCTAAACAACACTACAATATTAGCTAAACAACTCAAGAGAGCTCAAAGTCTTAACAGACCACAATCAAATAATAATCTAAAACCTTCTCACAATGGCTACCATCCTCTTCCTTATATTCTTGGTGAGCTTCCTCACCCTTGGCCCCACTCATTAAAGGCACTAATTCGATGCAAAGGATCTCCCTCCAAAATTGCGCTATCCCTCATTTAATGTTCACTAATTCCATACCAGCGTTGTTGATTTGGTCAAAGTTGACCCAGTCCACATGTTTCTTCCCTTTTTCACATATAGGGGAGATTTATCCAACTCTTTTGATGCCCTCCATTAACATTTGGAGTGGTTTTATTCTTATTAAGGATATTTATGGGTCTCCCTACCTTCTTATTCTTCTAACTAAGAATCAAAATTAGATTTTAATATTCCAATTAGCTGCATGCTAATTTAGGAATATTAAAAGCTCATGATGAGAACAAAATAAATGTTAATCATGATTTCATAAACTCTAATTTTGGTTTGAAGACCCACTATATTCCAAATATTGATATGAGGAATTTTGATGGCAAGGATCCCGTAACATGGATACTACAAATGGACCAATATTTTGATCTCAATAATTTGAAAAAAACACAAAAAGTACACATTGCAACTTTATATTTAGAACAAAGTACATTTGTATGGTATCTATGGATTTTATCCCATAAATTTTTTTTCACGTGGTCAATTTTTACAGAGGAAATGATAGCACATTATGAGGATACAAAGAGAAACACCTTCTTTAGCCAATTGATAAATATCAAACAAAAGGCTTCAGTGGTGTAGAAAATTTAGGACTTCCAAAAATTGAATATGCGGGTAACTGATATTGCAGAGTAACACAGGATTGATGTCTTCATAAGGAATTTAAATGATAACATCCAACATGAGGTTTGCCTTTGGGAACCTGATTCATTGGAGAAGGCATTCAGGTTGGTAAGAAAAATTGAAAGTAAATTATGGCGACAAGGAAGCCTACCACCAACATCTATAAAGATGGAAGTGTTGCTACTCCTAGACTTCCACAACCTACAAGGTTGACACCACAAAAATTGGAAGGAAAAAGAGAAAAAGGGCTTTGTTACAGTTGTGATAACAAATATACTAAAGGTCATAAGTTTTATGAGAAGAAATTATTTTACATAGATTGTGAAGAGGAGGAATAAAATGAACAAGAAACTTAAAAGGAAGAGGATATCTACAAGGAACCAACCCTAGAGAAAGAAGAAATGAGTTGTACCATATCCTGTAATGCATTGGCAGGAATTACCACTCCTCAAAATCTTATGATAGAAGGACATATCAAGAAAAAAAGGTAATAGTGTTGATTGATTCGGGTAGTGCCCATAATTTTATTCATTGTAAGGTATCCAAGGAATTGAATTGCTTACTATACCCAGCACCAGTGTGTCAAGTAATGGTTGCAAATGGAGGAACTATAAATTGCTCTGGAAAATTCCATAATATCAAGCCAACCATGGGGGAATATGTATTGTATTTTCCAATTCTTTTCATTCCAAGGGGAGGTGTTGATGTTGTACTAGGAGTACAGTGGTTACAATATCTCAGGATGATAGCTTTTAATTTTCAATAAATTTTCCTGAAAAATATTTCGGAAGGAAAGGAAGTTGAATTATGGGGTATTGCAGGGAAGACGGGAAATACAATAATCTCTAATGTCATGACAAATATTATGAATAAATAACAACAAGGCGTAATTTCAAAATTGTCCTTACTAGAAGTTCCAATATCAAAATCAACTATTTATATAGGTCTCCAAAAATTCTTGGACAATCATTCCAAGGTGTTTGAAACTCCCAAAAGAATCCCACCTATTCGTGATCATGATCATGTTATTCATTTGATTACAGGAAGTGTTCCTCCAAATATCAAGCCTTACAGATATATTCTTGTCCAAAAGAGCGAAATTGAACATATGATTGCAAAAATGTTAGAGGATGGTATAATTCAACCTAGTCAAAGTTCTTTCTCTACTTCAGTAGTATTGTTGCACAAGAAAGATGGATCATGGCGCATGTGTCCATATTAGAGGGAGGTCAAAAAGCTCACTATTAAAGATAAATTTATTATTCTTGTGATTAATGAATTATTGGATTAATAACATGGATAAATTTATTTTACCAAGTTGGATCTTCGTTCAGGATATCATCAAATTAGAATGAAGACTGAAGATATTTCAAAAACAAAATTTCTAACTTATGAGGATCATTATGAATTTTTGGTCATTCCTTTTGCCCTTACCAATGAACCTTCTACATTTCAAGGGTTGACGAATTCCATTTTCAAACCCTTCCTTAGAAAGTTTGTGTTAGTATTTTTTGATGATATACTAATTTACAACAGGTCTTGGAAGGATCATGTTCAACATGTTGACAGAGTGCTCAAACTATTAGAGGAGAAAAAATTATATGCAAAAGCCTCCAAATGTTTCTTTGGAGTACAAGAGGTGGAATATTCAGGTCATATTGTATCTCAGGAGGGTGTTAAGGTGTACCCTAAAAAAATTAAAGCCATTAAGGAATGGAAAGTCCCCACAACCATAAACAATTTGCGAGGATTTCTTAGGTTAACATGGTATTATTTCAAGTTTTTTAAGAATTATGGTAGAATAGCAGCACCTCTAACAACATTATTGAAGAAAGATGCGTTTTCATGGACTCCTAAAGCAACTAAGGCCTTTGTACATATTAAAAAGGCAATGTGCCTAACACCGGTCTTAGCTACGCCAGACTTCACAAAAACCTTTATTGTGGAATGTGATGCCTTAGGAAATGGAATTGGTTTTGTTTTAATGCAAGGAAGACCCATTTCTTTTGAGAGTCATCCAATAAAATGAAATTATCTACAGAAATCTATTTATGAGAAGGAAATGTTGGCAATACTACATTCACTAAAGAAATGGTGGCCTTACCTAATGGGAATATACGTTAAGGTAAAAATTGATCATGACAGTCTTAAATACTTTTTGGAACCAATACTATCTTCAGACGAGCAACAAAAATGGGTCACAAAGATGTTTGGTTATGACTTTGAAATCATCTACAAAAAAGGGAAGCTAAATTTTGTTGCAGATACACTCTCAATAAAGGATGAAAAGGTGGAAGCATTGCTTTGTGCCATTTCTATTATCGAACTAGATTCGATAATCGAAGCAAGGGATGAATGGAAGAATGACAAAGAAGTGTGGACACTCGATAAAAGTTTGCAGCAGGATCCTAGTACATCTCATACATTTAGTTGGAAAAATTATTCCTTATCATACAAAGATCTCTTATATCTTTGTAGGAATTCCCAAATAAAACAAAATATTATTTTGGAATTGCAGACCTCTCCATTGGGAGGACACTCAGGAGTTTTAAAAGCTATCCGCAGGGTGAAGAAATATTTTTTTTGGGATGACCTTAAATCTGATATTCAAAAGCTTGTGGTGGAATATTTGGTTTTCCAACAAAATAAATTTGAGACAATTAAGACACCGGGTCTTATATAACCTTTATCCATCCCAAGTCAACGTTCGGAGGAGGTTTCGATGGATTTTATCACAAGTTCACCTGATTTTGAAAGAAATATTGTCATCATGGTGGTAGTTGATAGAATTACCAACTATGCACACTTTTGTGCATTATCTAATCGTTTTAAAGCAAGTACAACTACTCATAAATTTATGGAAACAATTCAAAATCTACATGGAAACCAAAAGATTATTATAAGCGACAGAGATCCCATTTTTATTGGAAATTTTTGGACGGAACTATTTTCTTTTTTGGGTACTCAACTAGCTCATAGCTCATCTTATCATCCTTAATCCGATGGGAAAAATGAGATAGTGAACAAAAGTTTGGAAGGATATCTTAGTTGTTTTGTATCTGATAAAAAAATAGAATGGGTCAAGTGGTTACCTCTCGCAGAAGGGTGGTATAACACTTCCTTCCATATTGCAACAAAAATGACCCCATTTATGGCACTTTATGGATATCATCCACCGTTCATCACATCATATTTAAGAGAAAACTCTAAGGTTCAATCAGTAGATTATCACATCGAGCATCGACAACAAGTTCTCCAACTCTTAAAGGATAACCTAAATTTGGCACAAAATCGAATGAAATGATAGGTAGATCAACATCACAGTGGGAGAATTTTTTATGTAGGAGACTAGGTATTTTTACGACTACAACCATACAAACAAATTTCCCTCAAGAAAGTTAATAAGGATAATAAATTATCGCCAAATTACTATGGTCCTTAAAAGGTTTTGCAAAATATTGGTACTATGGAATAAAAATTGGAGCTTCCTGCTTCTTCTCGAGTGCACCTAGTTTTCCATGTTTCATGCTTAAATAAGTTTATAGGTGGAAAACTTCCAGCTAGTGCACCTAATTTTCCATGTTTCATGCTTAAATAAGGTTGCAGGTGGAAAAATTCCAGTTCAAACAATATTTCCAAAACTTGATGAGGAAGGAAGAAATCATATTGGAACCTAAAGTACTCATAGAAGCAAGAACTCGACAACTACGAAATCAATCAATTTTAGAGTATCTCATAAAGTGGAAGAACTTACCCACTGAAGATTCCACATGGGAGGATGAAAATTTTACATAGAAACATACAAAGCTACTCAAGCATTGAGGAAAACACTTTTTTGAAGGAGAAGGGCATGTTAGGTCCCTATATTACTAGTGTAGTCCCTTATTGTTATTAGTGTAGCCCCCTTATTGTTATTGGTGTACCCTTGTAGCCCCCATCTTGTTATTATTGTGCCCCATAAAAGCCACTATTGTTATTGTTGTTCCCTCACATTATTATTTTTAGGTCGGCTAGGATTATATTGTGACCCCATGGACCCCTATATATAGAAAGGAGGTTTTTCATTTTTATCATCCAAGAATTGTTCATTTATGTAATGTAAAGGAGGTTTCCCCCTCGAAGTGGCTGATTTCTAGGGCGTTGATCTCTTTTTTCTTCTATTTTGGGAGCTGGTTTCATAACAAAGAGATACACTTTCCAATCTTAGTGAAGCAAGTTGAATCTTTGTGTCATCATCCTTGATTCTTTGTATCCTGTAATACACTTCAAGCTGACATACCCAGTTGTCTAATCTTCTAGCATCTACCTCTCCATCACACATAAAAAAATAAAACATAATGTCAAGATTTAAAAATGGAGTTTTAACATGGCCTTTTAGAGATCGTGAAGGTGTTTGTGAAGGGATTTTTGTGGAAGAATATGATAGTGAAGATGGTGGTTAGGATGGTGGTGAGGGTGTTGAAAATGGCAACAAGCAGTGAAGGAGGCCTCTGAAACATCTTTCCTGATCCTAGTTGGAAAGTGATCACCTAAACTAGGTGGGGACCACACATGTGATTTTTGTCGGAAAAAATCTATTTTTAGACTATGTCTATTTTTAGACATATGGAGCATGGTTCAGGGATTGCATGTATGAGATTCTTGGAGTATGTGTCATGTTGGTAAAAATAGATGAGACTCTATTTTTAGGTCAAAGAGGTCGAAGGCTATTTTTAGACTGCCTCTCCTAAAAATAGGGAAGTCAAATATTATTTACCCTTAATAATATTTGGACTCTAAACTTCAATTTACTCTCTTGGAGCACTTCAGTTCGAGCCCTGGAAGTGGGGCATGCAGCTGCCAGAAGGAATTACGCTTTTCCTATGAGTTAGGTGAGCTAATGCATGTTAGACTTCAGTTAGACTCATGTGGCAGATTTTTGGTGGAGTTGATTGAGGAGTTAATGGAGGTGGTGTTCTGGTTAACTAGTTGAACTAGTTGTATTTAGTTTAACTGGCTAATACACTAGAGATGAGTTGTGTGAATTAAATATTATTTAATTCACAAATTATTAACTCATTATTCAACTAAAGAACACATCGGTTTAACTCAGTGCATGGACAGTTCAGTGGCGACAAGTGAAAGAGGTAGATGAAAGGGTTGAGTTAGCTATCAGTTGCGACATTAGTTGTGCATGAGATTTGCACCACACTTGGAGGAAATTACCAATGAAAATTGTGCAGTTGGAGCCAGTGATATTTGAACCTGGATCTCTATTTAGACCAGCCTTGATTGCGCAATAGAGGCAGAGAAGTAGTGGGTGTGTTTTGAACCTGTGACTTGTTCAAAACCAAGCTAGTTTTTGTGTAGCTTTGGGAGATAGTACTGCATACTTGTGAGGAGTTTGTACTATGTATTTGCTGCATGTTCTCTCCATTTATAATATACTATAGCTGGGGGTTTTCAGCTATAAGCTTTCCCCATACATACTGTGTTAATGTGTGTGATGATTTGATGTGAGATTGCTTCTATTCTTTCCGCATGTGACAATTAATTGTAGAAGAGATTATGTGTTATGCATGCAATTCGAAATTGATGTGTGATCAGGTTAATCTCCATTGAATAAGTGATTTATTCAGCTAATTTCTACATAGTATCGGAGCAATATTAATTGTCGAGATCTATTACGGTGATTGCAAACTTATTTCCTCGGACAGAGCCTGCATACGGGCCAGATAGCCTCCGGATTCATCTTTCTTTGGAAAGTGAAAGGTCTGGTAAAAGCCCATGCAGTCAATCTTTGATTTGGAAATAATTTGTTCTCAAGTGTAGATCAGAAGCGATAGAGTTATCAGCTGGTGGTGAAATTCGAATTTGCAGATTTGTGTTCTTGGTGCCGCGGCGAAAATGTCTTTCATCGGGTTGCGACTAGAATATGCCTTGGAAGGAAGTTCGAATTATGTTGCATGGAAGGACCGCATGGAGGCTGTATTAGATGATCATGGGCTGTTGGAATTCGTGGAGAAAGAGATTCCAAAGCCTACTTCTACTGATGCTGCTGTTGTGGAAGCTTGGCGAAAGAAACAAGCAAAATGTCGAAGGATCCTGTTGGAGGGTGTAAAGGATCACATTGTATCCAGTTTACACGGGAAGGCCTCTCCATATTTGATGTGGGAAGCCTTGACGGATTTGTACCAAAGCAAGAGCGATCAGAGGAAGCTGGCGCTCAAAGATAGACTCAGGAACATCAAGTGTGAGAAGGGGGAAAGTATGCCGAAGTACCTCACGAGGTTCACCCAATGTCGGGATGAGCTGGGAAGTGTTGGTGTGCCGGTGGTGGATGAGGATCTGGTGAGTTTGGCGCTTCTTGGTTTGCCGAAGAGTTGGCATGCATATCAAGATAGTGTCAATGGTCGGGAAAAGTTGCCGGGATGGGAAAGACTGTGGTCTGATCTTGTGCAAGAGGAGATCCGGCGAAATACCAGAGATGGATCTTCATCAAAGGTATCTGATGAAGAAGACTGTGCTTTGGCTGCCAAAGCAAGGAAGGGGAAGGGCAAGGAGAAGGCTTCTCAATCCGGTGCGGATGGTAAAGAGCATGACATGTCCAAGTTCAAGTGCTTTCATTGCCATGATCATGGACATTACGCCACGAATTGCCCCAAGAAGAAGAAGAACAAGCAGGCTGCTGGATCTGCAGCTGGTGAGGCTCTTGCCTCGCAATTTGAGCTAGACTTCTCATTGATCACATGCATGTTGTCTAGTGCATTGGGATCGGGGTGGTATATTGATAGTGGCGCTTCCTTTCACATGACGGGAGATGCAAATCTTTTCAGTGACTTGGTGGAGAAAGGTCTCCAGATGCATGTTGAGTTGGGTGACGGTGGACGATACAATGCGACCGGCATTGGTACCATAACCTTTCAGAGGGAGTCAGGTAAACTCATTCTTTTACAAGATGTATTGCATGTACCAGGTCTAACAAAGAATTTGATCTTAGTTGCAATGTTAGAGGATAAAGGGTATGAAGTTGTCTTTAGAGAAGGGAAAGTTTTCCTTCGGCACAAGGCAACGGGACAAGTCAAGAAGGTTGGGATTCGAGCAAAGAATCTCTACAGACTTGAAGTAGATGGGATGTCTACGAAGCTTCCTATTGTTGGGAAGTGGGAGAAAGACATGCAACTAAAGCTTGAGAGGGAGCAAGTGTTGCATGCGGGCGAGAAAGACATGCAATTGAAGCTTGAGAGGGAGCGGGTTTTGCATGCAGGTGATAGTGAACCTCGGAGTGTGGAGCAGCCACAAGAGGATCATGGAGTGGAAGAGACCACTCATGCAGAGAAATTTCGTGCCAGACGGGCAGAGGGAGTGCATGCAGCTATACCACCAGGTATGAGGTGGGGCGACATGCATGAGTAATCCCATGAGGAGATTTCTGGGCAGATTCATGAGATGGTGTGGATCTCATGAGTTGAACCTGGCTACGAGGTGCCCACAACATGGCAGTAGCAAGATCAGTTGGAGTGATGCAGGCAGATCAAAGTGACAGTGTCGGATACTGGAGCGCGGATCAGAGTTGACAGCAAGTGCAAGAGTGCATGGGTGCAAGAGTTCAACAACGCAGTAGTTCCTGATGACATGTGCAGTTGGTACCAGCAGAAGTCGAAGACTTTGATGATAGATGCTAGATGCATCAAGACTGATTGAGTTGTTTGGAGCCTATTCAGTTTCAGAAGAGTTGCAAAGCAGATGCATGAGTTTGCATGGCACATGCAAAGGGTGCATGGCACATGCATGGAGTTGCATGGTGCATGCATGAGTTTGCATGGTGCATGCAAAGGGTGCATGGCGAATGCATGGAGTTGCATGTCGCATGCATGGAGTTGCATGGCGCTTGTGAAGGTTGCAGGGCGAATGCATGGAGTTGCATGTCGCATGCAATGACAGTCCTTTCTTGTTGAGAGGGAGTGTTGAAAATGGCAACAAGAAATAGTGAAGGAGGCCTCCTGAAACATCTTTCCCGATCCTAGTTGGAAAGTGATCACCTAAACTAGGTGGGGACCACACATGTGATTTTTGTCGAAAAGTCTATTTTTAGACTATGTCTATTTTTAGACATATGGAGCATGGTTCAGGGATTGCATGTATGAGATTCTTGGAGTATGTGTCATGTTGGTAAAAATAGATGAGACTCTATTTTTTAGGTCAAAGAGGTCGAAGGCTATTTTTAGACTTCCTCTCCTAAAAATATGGAAGTCAAATATTATTTACCCTTAATAATATTTAGACTATAAACAACAGTTTACTCTCTTGGAGCACTTCAGTTTGACCCCCAGAGGTGGGGCATGCAGCTGACATAAGGAAATTCGAATTTCCTATGAGTTAAGTGAGCTATTGCATGTTAGACTCCAGTTAGACTCATGTGGCAGAGTTTTGGTGGAGTTGATTGAGGAGTTAATGGAGGTGGTGTTCTGGTTAACTAGTTGAACTAGTTGTATTTAGTTTAACCGGCTAATACACTAGAGATGAGTTGTGTGAATTAAATATTATTTAATTCACTAATTATTAACTCATTATTCAACTAAAGAACACATCAGTTTAACTCAGTGCATGGACAGTTCAGTGAAGACCAGTGAAAGAGGTAGATGAAAGGGTGAGTATAGCTATCAGTTGGAGGATCAGTTTTGCATGGGATTTGCATCACACTTGGAGGAAATTACCAATGACAATTGCGCAGTTGAAGCCAGTGAGATTCAAACCTGGATCTCTATTTAGACCAGCCTTGATTGCGCAATAGAGGCAGAGAAGTAGTGGGTGTGTTTTGAACTTGTGACTTGTTCAAAACCAAGCTAGTTTTGTGCAGCTTTGGGAGATAGTACTGAGTACTTGTGAGGAGTTTGTACTATGTATTTGTTGCATGTTCTCTCCATTTATAATATACTATAGCTGCGGGGTTTTCAGCTATAAGCTTTCCCCATACATACTGTGTTAATGTGTGTGATGATTTGATGTGAGATTGCTTCTATTATTTCCGCATGTGACAATTAATTGTAGAAGAAGGTTATGTGTTATGCAGGCAATTCGAAATTGATGTATGATCTAAGTTAATCTTCGAAGAATAAGTGATTTATTCACGTTAATTTCTACAAAGAAGGTGGTGTCAAAGGTGGTTTTTCACCATTCCCATTACCTTTTGGAGGCTTGTCTCCATCTCCTTATTCTTCTTTTGAAGACTTATATCCCTTTGGAATATTGGAGCTCTCACCCTGTATCCTTATGCTTCTCTCCACATAGAGAAATTTCACCATTCTCGTCATATCAAAGAATTATTTCCAGAAAATAAATTCATCCTCTGACATATTTTCAAGCTCTCCTTCATGTCACATAATTGCTGAAGCTTCAACTACAATTTGAGGAAGAATTTGTGGTGGAGATTGTGGAAAACTTGCTCTCTTGGTCCTTGACCTAAATTGAGGACCTAGAACCACAAGATTTCCTTCTCCTCTCTTGAGCTTCAACCTTGTAGGAATAACATACACTTGAAAACAATTATATCCTCACAACAACAAGAAAATGTGGCTCTGATACAAAAACCTAATTTGTATGAGATCTTAATGTAAATGTGCTTGAGGATGTGTAAATTGCAAGTGTTAAATTTGAGTTTTTGTCGGATTTTATGTTAATTTTTATACACATAAAGCATGAGTTAAAACTATGAAATAACATAAACAACAGACAAATACACCTTAAAAATAACCACAACAAATAAAGTGATAAAGGATTTCACCCCTCCTGGGCTACATCTCCTTGGTCCAATTTCCATTGGCTTACCCATATATAATTATGCTCAAACTAGTGATTACATATATTTACAATGCTCAAATGGATTCAAAACCTATTCCATTACCTTTAGAGATATCAAAAATGCTTGTCTAGCCTCTTTTTTCTCCTTAATTGGTCAAAAACTAAAGAAGTTATGAGCCTCCCTAGCTTTGCTATTAGTCGCTCTACAAATTCCCCAAAATTCGAAACCCTCCTACAAATGTGCCCTGATTTCAGCTAACCGAATTTCATTTTTGTGGAATTCTAGGCAAAATTGTCAGACATTTAAAATTCCCAATAATGCTATAAAACAGTATTTTAAACTATTTATTCGACGATCAAATTAATTTTTTTAAATTTAAAATTTTGTGGCATCGTTATAAAGAACCCATGATTAGGGTGGTTGTCACATGGTGATTCTACTGTGGATTTTGGTAATGGTTACGGTTATGGTGGGGTAGCTAAGGCCTAGTTCTCGACCCCTCTGCCTATAGTCCCATCACATGGGGTTGGCTAGGGGTTAGGTCTTAGCACATCCCCCAACCATATTATTCATTAAATAAAACAATGATGGCACGCTTTAACAAGGAACATAGTGGCATGACGGTTAAGGTGTTGCACTGTTATGAGGGAGGTCTTGCAGTCGATTCCTATGGAGTGTTAACTGAAACCTTAAACAATTTTTGGTGGCCCCCATGCTGCCACATGGTAACCTCTGGTTGGGCCACATGGTAGCTTCTAGTTGGCCACCAACCAAAAAACGTCAAAAAATCACCATTCATGGCCTGCCACGTGTTAGGATGTGGTAAGCCCAAAACAATTTGACTTTCGACCAACCAGAAGAGGCCACTGGCCCAAAATTTTTTCCAACCAACTTTCATTTTTTTGAAAAAATTTCCTATTTGGGAAACCAAATAGAACACGTTTCTGGGAGCATATGGTGTTGGTTTTCCATGGAACAAGTTGCATCAAATTTAGAATGACGAAACCTACGAAAATGGTATACTGATATATGCTCCTCCTAGGTAGAATTGTATACCAATATATCATCCAAATGGATAATAACAAATGAATTTATAAAAGGGCATAGTTTATCAATCGTTAACCTCACAAATGTAGTTTTTGCATTACATAGGCTTAATGGCATGAATAATCACTCATACACCTTGCTAGTTTTGAAGGTGATCTTATACGAATATTTTTCTTTGACTCAAACCTGGTGATATCTAGACTTTAACTCTAGCTTGGTGAAGTATTGTTCTTGTTGTAATTGATACAACAAATCATATATCCTAGGGAGGAGGTACCTATTCTTGAGCGTGATTTTTTTCAACATCCTATAATCTATACACATATTCCAAGTTCCATCCTTCTTTGTTACAAATATAATGGGTTACCCACATGGTGACATACTAGGCCAAATGACACCATGTTCCAACTGTAGTTCCTGGATTTGTTTCTTGACCTCACTTGCTTTTATAATAAACTTCCTATACAACTCAATGTTTGGCAATGGGGAGTACGACAATAGCTAGATCTTGTGCTCCACTTCCCTCTTGGGTGGTAACTCTTTTGAATCCTAAAATGTTCCTATAGGACTATATAAACTCTTCCAGTTAATGTTTTTGTTTCTTATTACACTCTTCCATGGATGTCTTAACTCTTACAGACTATTATACATACCAATTTTCTCTTAAAAATAGTAAAAAATGCTTCTTGGAACTAATTAATTTATTGGCCTTGTTGGAGCTTACCAATAACATTTTTTACTTACCTTTATGTGCATTAATGGTGAACAATTTTCCATCCTCGGTGAACTTTACTAGTTCTATTTTCGCATGAATATTGGATCTCGCATGTATATGTAGGGAATCCCAAACATGAGTCCACATACATCAAGGGGAACTACAATTGGTTCTACTTCATCGATAAAGTAAACACTGATGCAAACTATAATTTTTCAATATTTTTTTACTTTTTACTTTGCATCCTTTTTTACTCCACCCAATGGATATGGGCATCGATGGTCATGAACTTCCAATCCCAATTTTTGACCAACATTGTTGCAATGAGAATCACCTACAATATCAAGTCAAACAGAGCATCAATATTTGTCTTCTTGACCCATATATTTATATTGAAGAGTTTGGACATTTCTTTATGTTCTTGTTGTTGAAGGCTACTCGAATTCACCTCCTTTTGTACTAACATACAAAAAACCTTCTCACCCACATCTGAGCTTCCTTCAACCTGGTTTCTTGAAATGCTGGCTATGATATTCTTCTTCTTAACTTATTTTTTTTCATTGAGTTAAGCTCCAAATGGAGCTTCCAAAACTTCTCCTTTATATAGTCTTCAATGATGCAATGTGTAGGGACCTTTCCTATGATGGATAATTTTTTTATTTTTCTTTAATTTACAATTTAGAGTAGCAATCAAGTGTTGAGATTCAACAAGATGATGAGCTTAGTGAAAATGAGTCGCCTTCACTAAGTGGGCCCCCAGGCTATTTTTAGGTGCAAGTCTATTTTTAGACTATGTCTATTTTTAGACATGGTGATCATATTTCAGAAGTTGCAAGATGCTATTTGTGGATGGTTGGTCAAGTTGGAAAAATAGATGAAATTATATTTTTAGAATATTGGGCGAAGTCTATTTATATATCGTCGATCTAAAAATAGAAGAGTCGATTATTATTAGCTCTTAATAATAATTCGAAAATAAACAACAACTTATTCTCTTGGAGCACTTAATTTCAGTGCATAGATTTGGAAAATTAGTGGGCTAAAGGAATTACGCAATTCCTATGGTTTACTAGGGGTTCATGCATGGAGGACTCAGTTAGAACTGAAGTGGAAAAGTTATGACAGAGTTGGAAGAGTAGTTCATGGAGTTGTTATTCAGTTTAACTCACTTAATGGAGTTAAACTTAGTTGAGATATTTGTATCTAGTCTAACTGAATGATACACTAGTGAGAGTGGAGTGAATTAATTAGTTAATTAATTAAAAAATAATAACTCATTAACCAACTAAACTGCATGGATTTGCAGATTTCTTCTGATTAGTGTGTGACGATTGATTATACTAAGAGCTTGATGTACTAATCTTTGTATGAGATTGTTACATGATCTCTATGATACATAATATATGATAGTTGGGGTTTTCAGCTTCAGGTTTTCCCGTTAAACAATTGTGTTATATGTGATTGCTTTTATTACTTCATGTGTTTGCAATCGATTTTAATTTCTGCAAAATATTAACAGTGGAAGGATTCTATATTTAGCAAGAAGATAAATATTGTTAGATCAGGAGAATCTGGATATATGCATGCATATTGTATATAATTTCTACACGATATCGTAGCAGTGCTAATTCTTGAAGATTGCAATTGCGAAGAATTGTTGAGTTTGTGCTGGTGGACAATTTGAATTTGCTACAAAAAATTCTTGGTGCGACAATTGAGTATACATTGAAATGTCTTTCAATGGGTTGTGATTGGAGTATTCCCTTGATGGAATCTCAAATTACATAGCTTCGAAGGATAGGATGGAGGCGGTGCTGGAGGATAATGGACTAAAGGAGTTCATCTATAGCGAAGTTCCTAAGCCAGGATTTAGCGATGCTACATTACTTGACGCATGGAAAAATAAGATAGCAAAGACAAGAAGAATTCTATTGGAAGGTGTGAAGGACCATATTGTGTCCAGCCTTCATGGGAAAGCCACTCCATTCTTAATGTGGAAGGCTTTGATAGATTTGTTCCAAAGCAGTAGCGACCAGAGGAATTTGGCGCTGAAAGATAAGATCAGAAAAATAAAAATGGAGAAGGGCGACAATATTCCAAAATATCTCACGAATTTTTTCCACTGTAGGAATGAAATGGGAACTGTGGGGATTACTATTGATGATGAAGACTTGGTGAGCTTGGCTCTCTTTAGGCTTCCAAAGAGTTGTCATAGCTATGAAGACTCTATCAATGGATGGGAGAAACTACCAGGATGGGAGCGACTTTGGTCAGATCTTGTGCAGGAGGAGATAAGGTGAGGTACCAGGGATGGCTCTTCATCAAAGAATGAACATGAAGAGAATTTCACTTTGGCTACCAAAGCAAGGAAGGGGAAGGGGAAGAAATTTCCTTCAAAATCCGAAGCTAAAGGCAAGAAGCAGGATTTTTCCAAGGTGAAGTGTTTTCACTGTTACGAACATGGGCATATCGCCACTAACTACCCACAGAAGAAGAAGAAAAAGAAGGCTGCTGGAGTTGCAGCTGGAGAGGCCTTGGCCTCAAAATTTGAACTTGATTTCTCTTTTATCACAAGCTTGGTTTCAAGCTATATGGGATCGGTGTGGTATCTTGATAGTGGTGCGTCTTTCCATATGTCGGGAGACAAGGAGTTGTTTAGTGACTTGGAGGAGAAGGACCTTCAAATGCATATAGAGATGGGCGACGATGGTCGATACAGTGCAACCAGAATTGGGACCATTACCTTTGACAGGGAGTCTGGTAACCCATTCTTGTTGGAATATTTTATGCATGTTCCAGGTCTGAAGAAGAACTTGGTCTCGGTCGCAATGTTGGAAGACAAAGGTTGTGACGTTGTTTTTAGCGATGGAAAAGCTTTCCTATGACATAAAACAATGGGTCAAACCAAGAGGATAGGGATTCGAGTTAATAATATCTACAATTTGAAGGTAGATGGCTACGCTGCAATGGTTGGCAAAGCAGAAGAAGTGGTGAGCCGGGATGAGGGCGAATTATGGCACAGGAGATTGGGCCATCTTCACCATGGCGCTTTGAAGATTTTGTAGTAGATTTATACTGGACTTCCCAAGGGTACTCTTGTGTAGTCAGGTCAGTGTAAGGGATGTACTATGGGTAAGTTTGTGAAGAACACCTTTCATGAGAAGGAGAACCATGCTTTGGTGATCCTAAAGAGAATTCACACAGACGTGTGTGGACCTTTCTCGGTTGCTTCAAAAACAAAAAATAGGTATTATGTTATATTTGTTGATGACTATTCTCATAGATGCTAGATATTCTTCATGCAGAAGAAGATCAAAACATTCTCAAAATTCCATGAGTTTAAATCATTGGTGGAGAAGGATTCAGGGAAGCAAGTGAAAGCTCTATGGAGTGATAATGGTGGTGAATACATCTCAGGCGAATTCAAAGACTTCTGTAGCAAGGAAGGAATTTGAAGAGAACTCAGAGTGCCTCATAATGCACAACAGAATGGGGTCGTTGACAGGAAGAACATAATGGTCATGGGTGTTGCATGACCAGGGCCTACCGATGCGCTTGTGAGTGGAAGCATGCAACACTATGGTTTATGTGCAAAACCATTGTCCTCATAGAGTACCTGGCATGAGTACACTTAATGAAGCTTTTACTGGTAAGAAGCCTGATATTTCTCATTTGAATATTTTTGGCTCATATGTTTACATTCATGTGACAAGGGATGCTAGGAAGAAGCTGGAGACGACTGCAGAAGTTGGAATATTTGTGGGTATACAGAAACACCCCATAATTATCGCGTGTATTTTCCGGATAGTCGGATGACTGTGGTGCGACGGGATATAAAATTCAATGAGGTGAAAGCCATGAAGTTGTCGCTTGAGAGGGAGCTACACTTGCATGTAGAGGAGGAACTTATCGTTCCCAAATATGAGCCTCTAGATGTGGATCAGCCTCAGGAGAAGATTCATGGAGTGGAGGAGTCCACTCATGTAGAACCAAACATCAGACAAGGAAGAAAGCGTACCACAGAAGTTGAGAGACTAATGCTTGATACGGTACAAAATGTAGGAGTCCCTACATCATAGCGCAAACATAGACAGTCACCTAACCGATTTACTGGATACATGGCTCTTATGGGCAAGTGTATCATGACAGAGCCATCTTCTTTTGAAGAAGCAGTGTAGGAGCCCACATGGGTAGATGCCATAGTGGAGGAGTATGACTCCATTTTTAGAAATAATGCTTGGGAGATTATTCCAATGCCAATGGGTAAATCAGTTGTAGGATTAAGATGGATCTACAAGGTAAAGAAAGTTGTTGATGGGAGCGTCGAGAAGTATAAGGAAAGATTTCTTGCCCAGGGCTTCTCACGGATCGAGGGGATTGATTATGAAGAAACCTTTGCACCTGTCACACAGTATTCTTTCATAAGGACCATCCTTGCTCTGTCAGCGCAGATGGGTTGGCACATTCATTAGATGGATGTGAAGGCTACGTTCCTTAATGAGATAATTGAGGAAGAGGTGTACATTGAGTAGCCTGAAGGATTTGAGATCTTTAGTAGCGAGTCGCATGTGTGCAAACTCAAAAGAGCGTTGTATGGACTGAAGCAAGCACCACGTGCTTGGTACACTCGGATCGATAGCTATTGCACTGGAATTGGCTTCAACAAGAGTGAGGCGGATGCAAACCTGTACCAAATTGTGGTGGAGGGTAAGATTTTAATAATTTTTCTATATGTTGATGATTTAATACTAACGGGTGATGAGCAATTGATACACTCATGCAAGGCAGATCTTGCAAAGGAGTTTGAGATGAAGGATTTAGGCCTCCTTCATTATTTCCTTGGATTGGAAATATTGCAGCGGGAAGGTGAACTACTTGTGTCTCAAGGAAAGTATTCCTGGGAGATACTGAAGAAGTTTCACATGCAAGGCTTCAAGCCTATTGATACTCCTCTTCCAAGAAATTGGAGGAAAGAGGATGCTACATCGGCAAAGGTAGTGGATGCCACTGTTTATCGATAGTTGGTGGGTTCACTCATGTATTTAGCTAATACAAGACCAGACATATGATATGTGGTGAACCAACTTTCACAAGCGATGGTTAAGCCTACCAAGCTCTTTTGGAAGGCAGGCAAGCATGTCCTGAGGTATCTCAGGGGCATATCTGAGTATGGCTTATGGTATAGACAAATGGATGAGGTGAAGTTTCATGGCTTCACAGATGTAGATTGGGCAGGCAACCCAACAAATAGAAAGAGAACATCAGGAGGGATTTTCAGTATCGGATCTATGATAGTTTATTGGTACAGCAGGAAACAAATATCCGTGGCACTCAGTTCAGCGGAAGCAGAATACATGGCAGCAAGTCAAGCTGCATGTGAGGCTATCTGGATGAGGAAGATCATGTTCAGTTTGTTCGGTTCACATTTAGATCCTACAGTGATACATTGTGATAATCAGAGTTGCATTAAACTCTTGGTTAATCCTGTGTTTCATGACAGATCTAAAAATATTGATATCTGGTATCATCATATCAGACATTGTGTGCAGTGCTTCAGTACATTCCTACGGAAGATCAGGATGCGGATATTCTGATGAAGGTGCTCACCAGATGCAAATTCAAATACCATAGAGGCAGGATCAGGGTGAAGGATAATCCCTATCTTGTTGAGAGGGAGTGTTGAGATTCAACAAGATGATGAGCTTAGTGAAAATGATTCGCCTTCACTAAGTGGGCCCGCAAGCTATTTTTAGGTGCAAGTCTATTTTTAGACTATGTCTATTTTTGGACATGGCGATCATATTTCAGAAGTTGCAGGATGCTATTTGTGGATGGTTGGTCAAGTTGGAAAAATAGATGAAATTATATTTTTAGAATATTGGGAAAAGTATATTTATAGACCGTCAATCTAAAAATAGAAGTGTCGATTATTATTTTCTCTTAATAATAATCTGACAATAAACAACAACTTATTCTTTTGGATCACTTAATTTCAGTGCATAGAATTGGAAAATCAGTGGGCTAAAGGAATTATGCAATTCCTAGGGTTTATTGGTGGTTCATGCATGGAGGACTCAGTTAGAACTAAAGTGGAAAATTTATGCCAGAGTTGGAAGAGTAGTTCATGGAGTTGTTATTCAGTTTAACTCACTTAATGGAGTTAAAATCAGTTGAGCTAGTTGTATCTAGTCTAACTAAATGATACACTAGTGAGAGTGGAGTGAATTAATTAGTTGATTAATTCACAAATAATAACTCATTAATCAACTGAACAAATATAGCAGTTAACTACAGTGCATGACAGTTCCAGTGGAGACCCTGTGGAGAGATAGGTAAAAGGGCAAGATGGACTATCTGTTGTGACTATAGTGATGCATTGATCACACAACACACACATTGGAGTTACCAATGAGGATTGCGTAGTGAAAGCAAGGCTAATTTGAGTTCATTCAGAGCTATTCTTCAACAGGGATTTCACAGTGGAGGCAGGCTAGCGGGTGGCAAGAAATCGGTGCATGGATTTGCAAATTTCTTCTTATTAGTGTGTGATGATTGATTGTACTGAGAGCTTGATGTACTAAGCTTTGTATGAGATTGTTACATGATCTCCATGATACATAATATATGATAGTTGGGGTTTTCAGCTTCAGGCTTTCTCGTTAAACAACTGTGTTATGTGCGATTGTTTTTATTTCTTCATGTGTTTGCAATTGATTTTAATTTCCTCAAAATATTAACAGTGGAAGGATTCTATTTCTAGCAAGAAGATAAATATTTTTAGATCAGGAGAATCTGGATATAGACATGCATCTTTTATATAATTTGTACATCAAGTTCCCACACTACCTAAATTTACATCACTATTTAAAACACATAAATTGAGAGGCATACGTCAATAGTCATAAATTTTAATTTAACCATCATGACATTCACATTTACAATCTATTCATTCTGAATATGTTAAGAATCATATAATAGAAACTATGAATACATGATGTACCATTCACCCAGGAGTTTAGTTTCAATTCTCAAACTTGATGTTTCTTGTGCTCCCTTGTTGTCATCTGAATCCATGTGTGAATGTTGATGTATCCCAATTAAATGTTTGTGACTCATTGGTTTACCTCCCAACCTTTGTTTTGGGTACTCTTATTCCCTGCAGACCCCCAAGATGCAATGGAGTTGTAAATTAGAGGAATAATGTCGGAAGATGGAGGAGAGAACTCTTGGTTTAAGAGTACCCTCTTTAAATACCTCCACCTCACCAAACTCACTATAGCTTGTAGTCACTCACAATAGTATTATCTCAGCCATCTAGTAGTAGGTTCAAAAGGCCCCTTCTCCCATAGCTTTCCTCTTCTTTTATAGGAGCTTCATAGGTGACACTTGGAACTTCATTCACAAATAATTATTTAAATTAATACAAAAATCTGATTTTTCACACACCTATGTGTCACCCTCTCAACAAGGATCTCCAAAATTATTTAGCTAAACTTTAATTCAAAGATAATAATTTTCCTCAACCCAACATGACTTCCTAGTTATTTTCCTATTTGCCTCTTGATTCTCCCTTTATGTTCATTGATTTGTGTTCATCATTGAATTCAGCTAGTAGGTTTTAGATTTGGTTTCCCCAACTACATCCTAGTTTAACCTAATTTGAATCTTAGAGGAAGATCCTTATGATGCCTCTTTCCACATGGAGGTTCTCTCATGAATTTAAATGTCTCTAATTTAATTTGTTATTTCTTATTTTCATTCACCACCCTCTTTTCTTAATAAGGTTAAACTATTTTAGGAAAAATATTTATAATTAAATTTATGTCGTCCCCCCTCCCCCAACACCCCCCCCCCCCTCTCTTTTTCTTATTAAAACACTAATGCACATTGTCTGCAGAATATTTTCCAAACATGGGGAGGGTAGAGTTATCAAGTGGTATAATATTTTTATTTCTTTTTGTTTTCCCTTTACCCCAGGTTTTATTCTTGATTTAAATACCTTTGTTATAAAACCTCAATTATCACATTATGTGAATTGTTTTGATTATCATATATTGATCATATTCCAGTAGTTTCTTCTTGATGCCAAGGGTGCCAAGTTGGTCGTTCCCTTCAATAAATTCCCTTAGAAGTTCCAAGGGTGCCACACCAATCAATTTATTCTTGATTCCAAGGGTTCCAAGTTGGTCATGACCTTCAAGAACTTACCTTGAAGTTCCAAGAGTGCCAAATCACTTTCCCTTCAATAATATAGTGACTAGAGGGGAAAATATATGTGCAACGTTGGAGACTGATATCCTATCCTATGTCACCTGATATAGTGAGACTAATGGTTTTGGGGATCAAGGAATCTGCCTTGATGAATACGCCCTAGTAAAATCCTCATGAGTGGCCCAATCTAGGTTCTTCCCTAATGACATCTTGGTCTTCAAGGCAAAGGTATCCCAACACCCTCCAACCTAAGTCATGACATGAGTGCTAGCGGTTGCGATCAGGGATGTTGTCCCACCCCTCCCATGAAGTTCCATATATTTTCACAACCCCATCACACATGTATGATAATTTCAACCAAGTTAATAACCTATGCTTGTAGCCACTATCATGTCATTAGGATTCACAACAAATTTTTAACTTGAAAAAAAATCTTAAGAAAATAGTATGTAATTCCAACCAAACTAGAGGTTGTCAAATCATCTATGCAATTGTAGTTGGGTGGTATCCTACCACACTCAATGATAATTAGTAAATTTGATTCATAATATTAGTCATGAATATAATTTTGTACAATAAATCATCATCATGACATAATCATAAACATCTTTGTAACCAAGCAAGAACTGTTTGGGTGTGTGTTATATTATCTCTACGACTAGTCCCATGCGTGGGGGGGTCATTGTGGGGGGGAGGGCTGTAAGCCTCCCCTATATGTTGTGTCAGGCGCAACAGGGATGTCAAAGAGGGGTTGCATCCCCCCTTTCGGGGAGGTCCGTGAGGGGTTGGTAGCCCCCCTGCACAGGGCCCGGGGTAGCACCCTAAGAAATTTTTCTTTTATGTGAACCAAATAATATTGGTGTAGGTTTTAACCTTGTACAGAAATTTGTTGCAAAAAAATATTAAAACAGAAAATAAACAATAGCAAGAGCATAAAACATAAAACAGATAAACACATAGATTTTCCCCTAGATCCCAAATCGGGACGACCAGCTTGACTTTCCATTATATTCCTTTTAGTGTTACAACACATATATATACATGGCGAAGCATACATAAACCCCAATCCATTAACCCTGGATTACAACATAACCGTAGTTCCCTTGACCGGATCTACAAAATACTAGGGGCCAAAAACCATCATGCCCCAAAACCATGTGTAAACCCATGCACAAAACCATGGGCGGGTCTGCCCACCGGAAAATAAGGACCAAAAATTTTTTCTGGGGCATTGTCCCGGACCCCAACAGGGGGGCTACCTCCCCCCCGTACGTTGCACCCAACGCAATGTACAGGGGGGTCTATCGGCCCCCTGTTACACGCCCTCCACCCCCCCCCCCCCCCCCCCCCCCCGCGCATGACTAGTTGTGGAAATAATATAACACAAACCCAAAATTATCTCACTTGTTGTTTTCTTTTCGCAGGGGGCCACAGGAGAGCTGAGTCATTAGCCTAGCTTTGCAGCACCCATTGTTTCTCTACACCAAGAGAACTTCTAAGTGCTCACAAACTTTGTCAATGCATCTACAACATTCTTCAAAGTGTCCAACTTTACCAACAACACCCTTTTAGCCTCAACCATATATCTCACAAAGTGATATTGAACATCAATGTGCCTTTTCTTTGAATGATAAGCAGGGTTCTTAGCCAAGAAAATTACACTTTGGCTATCACAGTATATCCTTATAGCTTGCTGCACCAACCCCATACTTGAACACAATCTCTGCACCCAAACTGCTTCCTTGCTTGCATGAGTGGCTACTATGTATTCTGCCTCTGTAGTTGAAAGAGCCACTACAGACTGTCTTTTACTCATCCAACAAACTGCACCTCAAAATAGGCTAAACACATACACACTTGTAGATCTTCTTTGGCCCAAATCTCTAGCCCAGTCAACATCAACAAAACCACGAAGGTCTAACACTCTTTCCAATCCTGGTCTTCCCTGGTAGCACAAGCCATAATCACTAGTGCCACACAAATATATGAAAACCCGCTTCACTTATGTCCAATGCTCCTTTTCTAGGTTTTACATAAACCTGTTAAATGCTCCCACTGCATGTGCAATGTCTGGTCTAATACAAGCCATTGCATACATTAGGCTACCCACTGCACTTTCATATGGAACACAGGACATATCCTCCTCTTCTTCTTGTGTCTTGGGACACTGTTCAACAGATAGCTTTGTACCTACAAGAATCGAAACATTTACCAGTTTACTATCCTTCGTATTGAACCTCTACAATATAGTCTCAACATACTTCCTCTGGTTTAACCAGAGCTTCCTCTTTTTCCGATCTCTCTTAATTTCCATGCCCAAAATATATTTTGCAGCACCGAGATCCTTCATGTCAAATTTGGAGAACAGTTGGGTCTTCAAATCTTGGATAATTTCTTTGTTATTTCCAATCAACAGCATATCATCCACATACAAGACCAAATAAATAACACGGTGACCAATTAATTTAAAATAAACACATTGATCCTCCTTGCTTCTGGTGAAGCCAAGTCCCTGTATATAGGTATCAAATTTCTGATACCACATCCTTGGTGACTGTTTTAGTCCATACACAGACTTCTTTAACCTACATACCAGCTCTTTCTTCCCCTTCACAATAAATCCTTCAAGTTGTTTCATGTGGATCTCCTCTTTCAGATCCCCATGAATAAATGTTGTCTTCACATCCATCTTTTCTACCTTAAAATCAAATGCAGCAACAACAGATAAAAGTAATCTAATAGAAGTAAATTTGGCAACAGGAGAAAAAATATCACCGAAATCAATTCTCGGCACCTGGGAATAACCTTTAACTACCAACTGAGCTTTGTATTTCTCCACCTTGCCTTCTACATTCATCTTCTTCTTAAACACCCATTTGCTCCCGATGGACTTCCTTCCAGCCAGTAACCCCACTAGATCCCATGCCTCATTTTTATGCAAAGATGCCATTTCATCAACCATGGCCTCCTTCCAGAGTTTTCCATCCTATGAATATACTACCTCCCTGACAATTCTGGGATCATCATCAGTTATAGTTAAAGCAAAATTTGAACAGAAAGTAGATGGACTATACCTTTCTAGTTGTCTTCTTTCCCGAAATGATCTTCTCACAGCTGGAGTTTGTGGCTCTTAATCTTCTGAGTCTTCTTCTGTTGTAGAGTATGATTCATCCTCCTTTAGCTCAAACTCTATCTTTTCAGGTTCCTTTGGTAGGAATTCATGTTTAAAAACATCTTTGACCTCTCTAAACACCACATCTCTGTTGAGGTATAAAAGGTGTCTTTTGAACACCTATTTATCCTACATTAATTATCAATCCAGGTATGATTTTTTATTTCAAGAGTGTACTCTGTCTGAGGTTGCAATTCAATCTAAGAGTAATGTATTGCAATATGTAGTAAAGTGTTGTAAATACAAGAGTAAACAGATGCTTGGAAATGAAATCTAACTATAATAAAATGAACTTAAATGCTCTGAAATCCAATCATTCACTCAGCAAACATCAGTCAAGGATGTAGTAATGATAACTATTTCCTTTAGAAACTGATGGAATTAAAATCAAATGAAAACAAGATAATCAATCTGAGAACAAAGTTAGAAATAACCAAATGTCCTTTGCAGTTGATGATCTCACATTAAACAACTAAATGAAAATGGAAATTGAACTAAATCATTAATGCTGCTCATGAAAGTGAACTAGGCAAGTTCTAAAAAGTAGAACCAAACTCTTTGCAGACTATAAACTGATGAATTGAAATGAACAACAAATATGGAATTGAACAACAATCTCTATCTAATGAATTTGAACATCAACTTAATGAATCTGAACAACAAACTCTATCTAAGAGAGTTGAACAACAAGTTCTATTAAACAACAAATCTTATTAAGTAGCAAATTGAATGGAACAACAATTTCTAAACAACGTAGCTCTTTTAAAGCATAACAAGACAAGTTATACAGAGATTAAGATTCTTGTTAAAATGGAACAACAATGCAATTCGTCAATGTAACACATCAATATCAATAGACAATTAAATAGTGAACTGATTAACTTGCAAACTGTAATAAAAGAAAATACAAACTGTCACACAACGATAATTGAAAGATAATAATACAGATGGCAAGTGGATCCACCAAGGTTGGGCCCTTTACCGCCAGTGGAGCACTACCGAGCTACTCCAGAGTCAAGTGATGGAACGAAAACTAAATCATGTATTGATCATTCATAACAGCGTTTACAAACAATCGTACTCTGTTTTAATTAACAAGAGTCGATGAACAATTCTGAAATTATAAAAGGAAATCCTCCCCTCATGGAAATACATGTTCTCCTTTTATAATCATAAAGAGGAGAGTGTAAATAGTAAATATGATCCCTCATAACAATATTGGATTGTCCCCACAACTTGATGAGCAAGAAAAGATATTTCCATCAATCATTCAACAAGAATAAGTCAAATTTGGTATTACAACTGGAAGAATTTGGAAAATGGCCACAACAGCGAATCTGGGAAAATCATCCTCAGAGAACCTTCCTTTTCTCTTAATACGTGCATGAATTTGGGTAAACCATTCTTTGATAAAGTTAATTTTGTCCATTCTAGATAAAACCCATGTTTCAGATTTTCCAGATTCTTCTCCATTTGCCCATAATGTCCAACGCAAAACTGTCACTTCTTATTCCAGCGAATTTCTGAGTTGGAATATTGAATGATGAGCTGGAGATCAAATCTACAATCTAGCAAATATCTTGGAGGGTAAAATGGTGAGTGATGTTACAAAATATATTAATAAACCATCATTAATAAAATCATGCATAATAATCATCAATTTATTAAAAATAAAGGAGAAGAAATAATATCTATCCATAAGAGAATAAATAATCATAAAATGGAATTATATGATAAATTATGATAAATGACATGATAAAGAAGAGTAGAAATGGATGAAATAGGTGTTAAAAAGTGATAATAATAATGACATATTAGCGGGCCAACACACCCCCAAACTGAATATATTGCATGCCCTCATGCAACCCACAACTGAATATATTGCATGTCCTCATGCAACCCAAAGACAAAACCCACGTGTTAACCAAGCAAAAAAAATTGTTCATCCCAACTCATGAAATGGACAGACCAAATGATTTTACCCTCAAATAATGAATATTCAATTTTAGCAATCTTGATGAAAGCGTAACAATTTTTACAGTTGAAAATCAACTATATGTATATGAAGTTGCAGAAAAATGTGATATAAGTAACAACAAACTTCATTAACCATTTTCTCAAAAATCAGATCGTTTTGATGCACGGATCATGACATATAAACAAAATGGCTGAAGGTGATATTTCATATATTTCGAAATTTTATGAACTAATTTAGCGTGAAATTATCTGGGTTTGTGTATTTTAATAATACCTCTTTGTTATCCAAAAATCACAAGAATTCAGTTCATAGTTTTAAAGATATATGCAAATCAATTTCTGCACTATATAAAAATGAAATTGTATGCCTTAAACGAGAAAGAAAGTAGAAAACATCCATCATGTGTAGCAATTTCTCCCCCAAATAAAAGAATTAGCATGTCCTCATGCAATGCTAGAAAACAAAGGGAGGTGGTTGCTACAATCTGTTGAAATCTATGCTTGTTGTAAAACAACATGGAATAAGGGAGGTGTTGAGAATGAATAAGAATATCAATGGATGATAAAGAATATTACTGACATGGTCATAAGAAAGAAATGAAGGAAAGCTACACTCCCCCAAACTGAAAGATGAGATGTCTCTGAAAAATGGGAAGTGGTAAAGATGTGGAATGAATAATGATAAATAATGCTTAATGGATTTTCATGAAATTCTCCTAAATCCGTAATAAATCAGAAAATTATGCTATTTTACCTCAAATGCTAGCTCCAAAAAAAAAATGTGGAATGACATGTAGGAACTGGCCTTTGTTGAAGATGATGTAGGCTGAGCGGATACTGAAAGTGATGCAAAAGGTGGAATCCATGCAAGCACATCATGTCTGAAGAATTGTGTGTGTTCGCGAGTTGCGCAAGCCTTTGCTGTTAGTTGCAATAGTGTGGTTGTGCTGTGAATAGAATTTCCCCCCATACTTGTTGTTCTCCTGTAACCAAATCACGATTCTGCATGCAATTTTCTTGAATCCATAGTGTTAATTTTGAAGAGCAACAGATAAGATGTATGTCAAAAGTTCAATTAGAAAAAATTCTGTAGAAATGTAGTATGAATATTGGGATTTAACCCATATGTAGGCATATTTAAAAGGCATCCGTGCCCCCCCTGAAAGATGAGAGGTCGCCCTCAACCGAGAAATAGAAGAGGAGGGTACTGTACAACAATTGTACAACATGGAAAGGCATACATACATATGATATGATCAACAAATTATCGCATTACTGAAATTAATGCATATTTTGAAATCGTAGTAGATATGGAAATGTTTATGTAATTATTCGAAAATAAGGGAAAATGACAGCTGATGTGAAAAAATACTTATGCGGTCACTATCCACATAAACCATTATGATCGATTTATAAATAAATTTCATGCATAAGAGGTTCTGAACAAAGGGTTTAAGAGCATACTCTCATTTGATATTAGATAAAGACATAATAAAAGGGTTTATCATTATTATTGATTTGTGAAAAATATGACTCCAATACCATCAGCAGAGCTCTATTGCCCACAGGTGTCTATAACCTTGACAAAGTTTCTTTCTCACCCTTGGAACCGTTATTCTTTATTCCTAGGGAAGTGTTGTGTGATGTCATGATGGAGGCCACTATGCTGGCTTGGGAACCAGATGAATCACAATGTCATTCACCAGGAAGGAGTAAAAGGTGGGTAAGCCAGCTCGTGATGAGACCTCCTGTTCCAAGGAATTTTTATTTTTCTGAGTTGACCATTGGATCATATCCCTGGTGTGGTGGCCATAATGGGAATGCCACTTCACTGCTCCCTTATGATCATGGTAGGTTGGCTCTTGATGAGACCCCCTATCCTCCATCTGCCATATCATAGAATTGTTAGTAATCATATAGAGATTTTTTTTTCCTTTTTTTTTATGTAGCACTTCCCTATTTATGTATAGAGGATGGCTCAACACTCCTTAAGAGTAGGGATGGTGGAAGAATTCTGAACATATCAATAGAGAAAGTATGTCCTTATTCTTATTCAATAAATAAAAATCAAATAGAGTTATGAATATTTAGGGAAGAACCACATGATAAATATAACCGATCATATTAATTTTAGTGAAAATAAAGACAACAAAGTGATATAGATGGTTGTGTCATTTCCTTTTCTTATCACTAAAAAACAATTTCTTAAAAATTACAATTTATCTTGATTTGTTGATTCCAGTAACCTCTAATTTTTGTGTCCTTGCATAAATTGTATGTTTTCCTTTAAAAGATTCAAGAAGAATTCACAAAAATCCTCAAAATGTTGTTCTAAAACAAGAAAAATGTACTCAAAAAGTGTTGTTCCTTAGATGGAACAACTGTTGTTCTTTAAGAGGAATAGCAAAAAAAATCTGCGAAAATGTTGTTCCTTTGAAAAGGGACAGAAAAAATAGTCGGCAAAAAAAAAAATGTTGTTCCTTTTGAAAGGAACAACAAAAGAAGTGGGAAAAATGTTGTTCCTTTGGAAAGGAACAACAAAAACAGGCGGCAAAAATTGTTGTTCTTTCGGAAAGGAACAACAAAAAAAAGCGGCAAAAATTGTTGTTCCTTTGGAAAGGAACAGCAAAAACATGCAGCAAAAGTGTTGTTCCTTTTGAAAGGAACATCAAAACTATTCCTTTTGAAAGGAACAGCAAAAATAATCAATGGAAATGTTGTTCCTTTTGAAAGGAACAACAAAAAGAAACACACAAATGCATTGTTTCTTAAGAGGAACGACTGTTGTTCCTTAAGAGGAACAAAAAACAAATTTAAGCACGCAATATTGTTGTTCCTTAAGAGGGACGGCCACTGTTCCTTAAGAGGAACAATGGTTGTTCCTTAAGAAGAACATCATGAAAAATAAAGGCACACAAAAAAGTGTTGTTTCCTATAGGGAACAACAAAGAAAATGCATGCAGAAATTGTTCTAGGGAACAGCGAAAGAAAAAAAAAATAGAGGAAAGAACAAAGCTAATGTACAATCCATTGTCAAGCAAATCCAATCAACTAGAAAGGAAAATTTATGTACAGGTTTCAAGAAAAAGTAATTTTTTACAGAATTGGTGTTGCCGAAGAATTGCCTTCTACAATTGAAACTTGCATGGTGGGGTCTTCATTGTTCAATTTTCAATGGATCGGAAACTACAATTTGAAGGGATCAACACCTGAAACACAAAAAAAAAAAAAATCAGAAAAGAAACAACACTTTATTAAGTTACAACAGCTATGATGTTATTTCCTAAAGGAATATCAATCTATCAATGGAAAAAAATGATCTTTTTGAAAAATGTTCTGGCAGCAGTGACATGAATCTTCAAATGGAAACCAATTCTTCATTTCTTCTATTATGAATTTTTTAGGTAATGAACTGGATGAAATGCTCCTGTTTCAATAAAATTTCTTTTAAGAATCACTCGTCCATAAATTAACCTTCTTTATTCTCCTAAGACCTGCAAAAAATGAGTGTCTACCTGCAATAAAACATTAAATCATGGAAAAAGAGAGGTGATTAGAATCCCCTAATCCAAGAATTATGCAAAAAATTAACAAGTATTTACTCTGTAGAACAAATCCACGGAAAAATAAAACAAATTTTATTTGTCACCTGCAGGAGAGCAGTGGTCGACCATACTAAATAGCAGTGTTTTAATCATACCTTCTTTTTTCTTCGTCCGATTTGAGTGATTCCAAAGCCAAATGAGAGCTAGTTCAAAGTTTTATCTGCAATATAAATATGTTTTAAAAATTCAATGCTATGATATGTCAAATTTTCTTAGAACAACCTGCATAATAGAGTCATTTTCGATTTTCCAGCTCAGACCAACAGTTGATATTTCAAGCATAAATTTTTGGTTTGATGCTGGATTGAACCGATTAAAATTTGAGATTAAATTAGATTCATTTATTGATTTCCAATAGAAACAGGTTTTGAAGACAAGAAGAATTGATGGTTTAAATACGCTAGTGAACAGCCGAGAAAACAGAGTTTCAAGAATGCTAATTTATGATAGGCAGTCAGTGTTTTGGTCATAAATTTATCATACGATATAGAAATCGAGTGATTCAAATTGAATTGTAAACTAGATTCATAGAGGAATCTAAGATAGAAACTTATTTTAAAAATATAGTCATTTAGGCCTTGAAAAACTTACTATCCCAACTTTATTGTTGAGCTGCCTACTAGACACCCTGTCAATGTTTTGGTTCTAAATTTTTCGTTTCAAATCCAAATGGAGTTATTCAAATTGGGTTGAAAAGTAGAAATCAATAGATACCTAGGATAGAGACATGTTTTAGAAATATTCACTTTTGGTCCCTCAAAATATGACTGTCCCAAGTCTGTTTTTAGAAATTTCATCAAGCCCGCAAGCCAAAAAAATGATATTCAAGCAATTTTTTCATATTGGTGATAAAAATGAATATAAGTGTTTGTAGAATTTCTATTTTAAATCTAATGCATCTACATAAAAAAATAAATTAAAATATTTATCATCGATGTTGATTTTCACAACGTGTTGCAACAAAAACAACTATTTTTACAGAAATAAAATAATAATAAAATATGTTTATTTTATTTTTTCACTAGCCTACTCTGATTTGGAAAATGAATATGATTACGTATAAGAGTATTTCTAGTGTAACCATTTTTGAAATAAGGCTTCAAGTATGTACATATCCAAATTTGAAAAATGCATGTTAATAAAAATTAGGGTATGTGAAGCCAACTTCCCTTGAAAAGATGGTGCCAAAATTATTGAAGCATGGAGTGATGTTGAAAACAAATGGATTGAAACCAATATTCAATGTATCCCTTAATTTCTTGATTTCCCATAGCTATCATATCATGAAGTTCTTGACTGTTTAAAACAACTTGTTGATGCAGGCTAGAAGAAACCTCATTTTCTTTCATAACCTCTACAATTTTTGGATTTGAGACATTATGAATCTCAGAATAAGTTTTCTCCAATGGTGCATGTGAGATAGAATGGGTGGGAAGGGTGCGTAAATTTTTCAGTTCAACATTGTAAGCATGTTGTACTGTTTTGTTATGATGAGGGTGTGGAATGAATTGAGCAGGAAATTGTGTAGGGAATGGAACATTTTGGTGATGTAGTTGATTGGGTTGAATGGATGATTTTGATAGGCAAGCAAGATGCTATGGAAGAGCTGGTGGAGAATATGGAGGATGTGTTTGTGCTACAAGATGAGGGAGAGTAGTCATGCAATCATAAGATGAACTATTCCAAACTTGTAAACAAAATTGGTGGTGATTATATTGATATTGGCATGGCTGCCATAACATATGAGTATTCCATAATGGATTATGCAAGTAAGAGAATGGAGAGGAAGTTTTTTGAACCATACCTATAGGCCACGATTTCCATGGTTTTGACCTTGTTGTAGCTTCCCCATCTCTTTGATATGCTACTTCCATCCCAGATAAGGAAGAGTGAGTATCTATGGGATGCTCTTTTCGATAATGAGGTCAAAACAGTATCAAATTCTTGATTTTTCTGAACCTGCAAAACATTTAATTGTGAATTTAGAGAGCTAATTAAATCATATTTAAAATTTTCAAATAAAACATTGATTTCAGCTCTTATGTCTTTTTTTCTTGTAGTAAATTTGGAAAAGAAAGAAGAAACTTCTATAGAATTCTTACCAGCCTTGGAAATTCCTCTTGAATACCTTATACACAACTCACAAACATCATCATATGATAGCTGAAAAACATCACCTTTTCCTATCAGATTTAAGAGTTCTAAAAAATCGTCTTTGATTCCTTTAAGGAGTGTTTTCACGATCTCTTTTTGCAAATGCTTATGCTTTGATTTTTGAAGGTTATATTGAAATCGCTCTACATAGTCCTCCAAGCTTTCATCTTCCCCTTGTATCATACCGAAAATATCTTCATTGGATTTGCAATAGTCTTGGTACTTCTTCAAGAATATGTTCCTCATGTCCTCCCATGTTTGGATGCAATTCCCACCTAGGCTCATGAACCATCAGAGAGCCGCTCCTTTTAGAGTAAGAGGAAACACTTTCAATCTTTGATCATTAGTACAATAATCATATCCTCTACAAAACACTTCAAACTCAAATAAGAATGTATCTGGATCTTGATTTGTCAAACCATGAAAATTTGGTAGAGGAGATGGGGGGATTATGTGCAATTGTGTCACTCCTCCTAGATCTTTGATAGGGAATTCAAAAGTTGCAATGTGAGCCACTTCTGACCATAATAGAAGATTTTTTTCATGTGTTTATTTGAGGCTCCTCCTTCGAATGTTCCTGTCAATTGGTTAGTGAAATGGGTGGTGCTTACATCACCACTTGAGTGGAATTACAATATTTTTTTCAAAAATTATACCTCTAAAATTCCTACTTCAATTCCTACCTTAAATTTCACTCAATTCTACTATGATTCAGGCCAATTCAGTACGCAGGTTCTTACCTTCCGTTTTTAATACCCAATTCTTCCCTAGCAGAAAAAAATCAAATATGCATCACTCTTCTTAAATGACATACACTCTCCCTGGAAACGGTGCCAAAATGCTGAGGTATAAAAGGTGTCGTTTGAATGCCTATTGATCCTACATTAATTATCAATATAGGTACAATTTTTTATTTCAAGAGTGTACTCTGTCTGAGGCTGCAATTCAATCTAAGAGTAATGCCTTGAAATATGTAGTACATTGTTGTAACTACAAGAGTAAACAGATGCTTGGAAAAGAAACATAACTATAATGACATGAAATTAAATGCTCTGAAATCCAATTATTCACTCAGCAAACATCAGTCAAGGATGAAATAATGATAACTCTTTCCTTTAGAAACTGGTGGAATTAAAATCAAATGAAAACAAGATAATCAATCTGAGAACGAAGGTAGCAATAACCAGATGTCCTTTACAATTGATGATCTCGCATTAAAATGACTAAATGAAAATGGAAATTGAAATAAATCATTAATGCTGCTAATGAAAGTGAACTAGGCAAGTTATCAAAAGAAAAACCAAACTCTTTGCAGACTGTAAACTAATGAATTGAAATGAACAGCAAATATGGAATTGAACAGCAATCTCTATCTAATGAATTTGAACAACAACTTAATGAATCTGAACAACAAACTCTATCTAAGAGAATTTAACAGCAAATTCTATTAAACAAAAAATCTTATTAAGCAGCAAACTGAATGGAACAACAATTTCTGAACAGCGTAGCTCTGTTAAAGCATAACAAGACAAGTTATACAGAGATTAATATTCTTGTTAAAACGGAACAACAATGCAATTCGTCAATGTAACACACCGATATCAATAGACAATTAAACAGTAAACTAATTAAATTGCAAACTATAATAAAAGAAAATACAAACCGTCACACAACGATAATTGAAAGATAATAATAAAAATGGCAAGTGGATCCACCAAGGCTGGGCCCTTTGCCGCAAGTGGAGCACTGCCGAGCTACTCCAGAGTCAAGTGATGGAACAAAAACTAAATCATGTATTAATAATTCATAACAGCATTTACAAACAGTCGTACTCTGTTTTAAATAACAATAGTCGATGAACAATTCTGAAATTACAAAAGGAAATCCCCCCCCCCCCCCCCTTATGGCAATACATGCTCTCCTTTTATAATCAGAAAGAGGAGAAATTAAATAGTAAATATGATCCCTCATAACAATATTGGACTGTCCCCAAAAACTTGATAAGCAAGAAAAGATATTTCCATCAATCATTCAACAAGAACAAGTCGAATTTGGTATTGCAACTGGAAGAATTTGGAAAACGGCCACAACAGCGAATCTGGGAAAATCATCCTCATAGAACCTGTTGTTTCTCTTAATACGGGCCGAATTTGGGCAAACCATTCTTTGCAAAAGTTAATTCGGTCCATTCTAGACAAAACCCATGTTTCGGATTTTCCAGATTCTTCTCCATTTGTCCAGAATGTCCAATGCAAAACTGTCATTTCTTATTCCAGTGAATTTCTGAGTTGGAATATTGAATGATGAGCTGGAGATCAAGTCTACAATCTGGAAAATATTTTGGAGGCTAAAATGGTGAGTGATGTTATAAAATATATTAATAAACCATCATTAATAAAATCATGCATAATAATCATCAATTTATTAAAAATAAAGGAGAAGAAATAATATTTATCCATAAGATCATAAATAATCATAAAATGGAATTATATGATAAATTATGATAAATGACACGATAAAGAAGAGTAGAAATGGACGAAATAGGTGTTAAAAAGTGATAATAATAATGACATATTAGCGGCCCAACAATATTGGCTTTACACAACCTTCCTTGTTTCCGAGTTCCAAAGCTTGTAACCCTTTAAACCATCCTTATACCCAATAAAGAGGCACCTTTCAGATTTATTATCCAACTTGGTCCTTTCCTCCTTTGGAACATGTACATATGCATCACATCCAAATACCCTCAGATATGAAAGAGAGGGTTTCTTACCATTCCATACCTCATGTGGAGTCTTATCCTCCAACGCTGATGAAGGTGATCTATTAACCAAGTAATATGCAGTCTCCACTGCCTCTGCCCAGAATTCTTGTCCTAACTCGGTACCACTGAGCATGCTTCTTGCCTTTTCCATCAGCATTCTGTTCATTATTTCTTCAACTCTGTTTTGTTGAGGTGTGTATGGAGTAGTATTTTTCCGTGCTATACCACACTTCTTACAGAACTCTTCAAATTCCTTCTTGCAAAACTCCCCACCATTATCTCTCCTTAGCACTTTTATCTTCTTCTCTATATGGTTTTCCACGAAACCTTAAATTCTTTAAATTTGTCAAAGACTTCAGATTTCTTCATCAAAAAATATATTCATGTATTCCTTAAGAAGTCATCTATGAATGAAACATAGTACATAGACTTACCCAATGATGGAACCGACACAGGTCCAAACACATCAGTGTGCAAAAGCTCTAATATCTTGTTTGCCCTCTTAGCACCAGAAGGAAAACTCACCCGATTTTGCGTCCCGTACACACAATGATCATAGAAATCGAAATCGAGAGAGCTATTGGATGTACCTTCTACCATACCATTTCCATGCAGTATCAGAAGGCCCTTCTCTCCAATATTTCCAAGCCTTTGATGGCATAGCATGGTCCTTTCTCCAGAGACCGCTAGGCTTTCCACTTCACTTTCAGGAACCACAAAACTGTTGCACTCATCAATAACAGTGTTGCTCTGAAGCTTGTACAGAGTTCCAATGTGAACTCCCCGCATTAATACCAGTGCTCCCTGAACCATCTTACAGGTATCTTTCTCGAACACTTTTTTTACACCTGCATCATCCATCTTGCTTACAAAAATCAGATTTCTGGCCAATGCAGGAATGTCTAGAACACTAGGAAGTGTTCTAATCCTTCCACCTTGCAGCTTCAGCTTGACCTTTCCATGTCTGATGATTCTAGCCTTCCTATCATCACCTAATAAGACATCAGCACCATCATATTTCTCATACTTGCAGAACCACTCCCTATGGGGAGTGAACTGAAAGAATGCACCCGAGTCAATCAACCATGACTTATGATCTACATTTGTATTTGAAGAACCAAAATACACATCCCCACCTTCATCCGAGGTTTTTCTTGCCTCTGCAGAAGGAGCATCATCAGATCCTTTTCCTTTCTCAGGAGCTTTAGATCTGCAGTCCTTTTTGTAGTTCCCTTCCTTTCCACATTTCTAGCAAACCTTTACAAACTTTCCAGGAGATTTAGATCTCCCACTATATTTAGATCTCCCACTCGAAACCTTATTCTTGTTTCTATTCTGGGACCTTCCTCGTATAGATAAGGCATCTCCATTCTGACCCTCCATAGTTCTCCATCTCATTTCCTCCGATAGCAAGGCTGAGACAATGTCATCAAAATTCAAGGTAGTTGTATTGCTACCTATTGCAATAATCAGACTGTCCCACGAATCTGGTAGAGAACACAACAAACTGATGCACTTATCTTCATCTGAGATTTTAATATCTACAGATGACAACTGACTTGCCATAGTATTGAAGGCGTTTAGATTCTTTGTCACCGAGTCTCCATCCTTCATCCTCGGGTTATACAACTTTTTCTACAGGAACAATTTATTCACCAAAGACTTAGATTGGTACAAAGTCCCTAGCTTGTCCCACAAGGTCTTTGCCATAGCTTCCCCAGATACATTCAACAATACTAAATCTAAGAAACAGAACCATATTGTGCTCTCTACCTTACGATCCAGCTTCTTCTAGTCTTCATCTGACATTGGTGTTGCTTTAGTACCCGTATCTACTGCGATCCACTGATCTTTATCCACTAGCAGATCCTCCATCTTGAGCTTCCACAACTCAAAACTCTGACCACTAAATTTCTCGATCTCTATCTTCCTGTTGCTCACCATCTTCTTTCACCGCAAGAATCAATCCTGCAGATCTCCCAGCGAACACGGTCTACCTCAGGCCCGAGCAAAAAGCCCCTCAACAGCAAAGGCATCCCCTTGAAGTCGAAACTGCTCCGATACAAAATGTAGGTTTTAACTCTGTACAAAAATTATTTGCAAATGAATCTTAAAACATAAAATAAAAAATATCGAGAGCATAAAACATAAAACAGATAAACACAGATATTTTCCCCTGGATCCCAAATCGGGATGACTAGCTTGATTTTTCATTATATTCCTTTTAGTGTTACAATACATATATATACATGCCGAAATGTACATAAACCCCAATCCATTAACCTTGGATTAAAACATAACCGTAGTTCCCTTGACTAGATCTACAAAATACCAGGGGCCGAAAACCATCATGCCTCAAAACCATGTGCAAACCCATGCACAAAACCATGGGCAGGTCCGCCCACCGGAAAATAAGGAGCAAAAAAAATTTCCGGGGTGCTGCCCCGAAAAATGACAGGGGGGGCTACTGCCCCCCCTGTGACCCCCCCATAATTTGCGCCCAGCGCATCATACATGGGGGGCTATCGCCCCCCCCACCACATGACTAGTCGTGGAAAGAATATAACACAAACCCAACAATCTGTTGGACCCAAGGATGGGTGGCAGGCCCAAATATGGCAGGAGGACTTACGCATGGCTTTTGCACATGGTTTTTGGTATGAATGTTTTATGCCCATGGTATTTTGTAGATTCAGTCAAGGGAACTATAGTTATGTTCTAATCCAGGGTTAATGGATTGGGGTTTATAAATGCTTCGATGTGAATATATATGTTTTGTAACATTGAAAGGAATATAGTGAAAAATCAATCTAGTAGTCTTGGTTTCTGGATCCAGGGGAAAATATTTGTGTATATTTTTTTTATGTTTTATGTTCTCACCATTGTTTAATTTTTGTTTTAAGAATTCATTTGTAGGTGATTTTTGTAGGTTAAAACCTACATAAATAATGTAAACATACACATAATGAATCCATCGTACAATTAGACATAGTCATAAAATACATCCATCATATCCATTTTCATCATAACATGAAACTTAAAAATAGCTATTATAACATCCAAAAATAGTAAAAATCAAATATCTATATCCTCAACCTGAGGTCCTCAAGGAATAATGTTTCAAGGCTAATTTCATGTTAGGGTTAGTCAACCAGAATGGGAACCAAACAATGGTTGTGGTGGTTGTCAAGATCTTTGCAATGGCGTGTTATGGCTAACATATTTCTATCTTTCCCTCTTTCAACTTCTTCTTCCCCTCCTTACAAGCATCATATTTCTCCTTCTTCTTTGATCCACTTAATTGTGCTTTCTTTAGACCTATGTTATCTAGGTAATGTGCCTATACACTAGCCTAATCCACCAATATAGGCTTGAATAGAATCACTTTATTTTATGGATGGTTGTGTAAACCCCTGAGAAACTTGAGGAGTACATTTGGGTTCTTTGGGGAATACCCAACATTATGGCCATCTTTCTGAACTTTGTGGTTGTTACACAACATTTTTTCATTGTCCTTACAATCCCCATCCCGCACATTGGAGGCTCATTTCTGTGATCAAAATAAAGTGTCATGCCTTGCAAATACCATCATTGCATCCCTTACCATGAGTTTAACATTCCTTTTGTTAACTATTTCCTGAACAGAGCACCAAAAACCCTTGTTTTTTCCTTGGTGCTGGTATCTAGTTATGCCCTTGCGCCGATGAGGCAGATTAACACTGGCCCCCGTACCAGCTGGCGCTCTGTCTCAGTTACCTTCCCACGCCAATTCGTGGATGAGTCATGGGGAGTGGTTCGACTGAATAACCACAACCTTCCTCCTTTGGCCTCTTGTTTCCACCTTTTTGGGAAAATTCCTAAGGGATAAGGCCTCCCTTCTACCATAGTAGGAATCCCAACCTCCTCCTCTCCCTCTATAAATATAGCCATCCTCCATTGTTGAAGCTAGATGAACTGAAGATAATATAGAAGAAATGTTGGAGAGATTTATATTCAAGATAGAACAGAAGACTCCCTTATTGAGAGAGATTAGGCTTGTTCCTTCATCTCGTCTGAATTCCCTGACATTCATCGAGACGTGATTCAACTGAACCCCGCTGAAGGAGGTTGCAACATCAAGGCTTGGTTGTAAATCTTTCTTCTATTAATACAAATGTATAACTATTGTCTAATTCCCATTTTGCATTGATGTGTTCTATTTGATGTAATATGCTTAACCCTCCTTAACTGGTTAGTAATTATGAACGAATTTATTATTTCATATGCTGCTCTTGCTTGTTGATTTTGTGTAGGAATCCAAGCATCTTTGTGAAAGGATCGTGACTTTCCAAGATAGGAATCGAGAAGCCACTACTACAATAGCCACGACGACAGCGTTGGACTCCAGGTAGGTTGATCTACCACGTCTATTTCATTCAGTAATTAGGAGCCTACATTCTATTTTGTCCTCTTGTTACTAGACCCACTCTAGGTCTAGAGGGATCATCTCTGTCTGTAGAGAGGATTTACCTTCATAACAATTTGGCAACTCTGCTGGGGATCAGTGTGAGTTTGTCGACTTCGGTCGTTTGATTTTTTAACTATATTTTCTGGTCTATCTACATGTTTAAATTCCTCTTGTTCAGCTCCATAGTGTGAAGATTTACCTCTGCTCATTGGATTTCCCATTCTCCCATAGATATCTGGCTTGGCGTGTTTTTTGGTTGAATAGTCATGCCGATTGGCACATGTTGCTTGTGTTGCACTAGCGCCAACCCCTATTTGGCACAAATTACTTCCTTACAGTCGTGATGAATCCTGTAGGGTTTGGATTGACTTTCCTTTTGAATTTTTTGGTCAGTTGTTCTTACCTCTGGGTGGATTTCTAATTTGAAATTTTTTTGTTGAGATTGTTTTGACTGTCATAGGCTTGTTCCTCTCACTTGTACGTCTTTTTTTACTTATTAATGCAGTTTATTGCCTTAGGGTTTCTTAGTGTCTTAGCTCATTAAGCCTTTTGATTGGAAGTCAAGTTTGGATTCTTGTCAGTCACATCTCTTGACCAATTGTGTTTTTTTCTTTTTGATCTGTTGAGCATTTATTTTGGTTGAATGATCACTCGAGTCTTGTTTGATTTTTTCTTCTTTCTTCTCCAAGAATAGAATACATTGCTTGTTTGGATCATTTTCAAAGCTTTCTCTTTCATTGAAAGAGTGTGTCATTGGTTTGAGTGCATCTTTGTGTTTGTGTTCCTTTCATCAAATTCATCGGTTTAGCTCTTTACATTCACAATCCTCGAAATAGTGTTTGTTTTGTTTTTTTCGTGTAATTAGTGCATTGTGTGCTTCATTTCATTGAAAAAAATAAAAAAATTTGTTCTTTCATTTGCATAGAAAAAGGAATGTTCTTTTGCATAACTAGTGCCTAATTAACTAGGAAAGAATTTTTCATTTTTTACTTGATTTTATTAAATGCCTTAGCGGATTTCTTTGTTTGATTTCATTGATTGCTATATTTTGAAAGATCTCTATCCTTCTCCTAATTAGCATTCATTGAATGGAAAATGGTATTTAGTTGCATATAGTTTTCATTTAGTAAATTTGAGATAAACATTCGGTAACACCTTGAAATTGAAACATAATTCAAGATAAACTATAAAATAAATTGAATTAACCTAAGGAAACATTGGAACCTAATGCACACATTTTAGTGGTCTAGGCTAGAGACGTGTTCCAGCTTCTTAAAACCTAATAGCTGTCCTTCACATTTTTTCTTTAGACAGCGTTAGTACGGACTTGTGCTCCCCATACCATCGATTATATAAAGGGAGACCCTTATAGTTTCAAATCCTTTATCCATAGGAAGCCGACTCTCCCACCCTGTAATCGTGATACACCGAACACAACATTCGGTGAGACTACCTGCACGTACGGAAAGTCCTTGGTCATTTCTCTTTCATTTGATCACCAAGGTGTATATGGCAGTTCACGGAAACTTGGTACACCCTCTTTCTTAGATTACCAGAGCATTCATTTCAATCTTTTCGTGACTCTTTAAAAAGAGAAAAGATCATCGAGTGCTTGTACTTTCACACTTGTTTCAACCTGAAAGTGATAAAGTCACCTTTTTCTTGTTTCTTGAATTTTAAAATATTAAACGACATATTTTTGTTTCAGTGTCTTAAAATATTAACTTCCCACAAAATATTCTTGGTTAAAGTTATCTTCCTTAGCGTTTTGTTTTACGGTTTTTTCTAATGGAAACGTTTCTGAAGTTTACCAACAGAGGAATCCCCTCCGAAGGGAATCCTGGTTTTTTTCCTACTTTTGGGAATGTTGGTGCTCCTTATATGGCAACATTATCCCTTCCTGGGTTAACTGTTGGGTTTCATGTTTGGTTATTCTCTACCTCTATGGTCTCGAATGTTCTTTCCACTATGCAACCACCCCCTCCACCTGGACAATGTCATGTTGATTCTAAGGTGGACCTCTCCTCTTCTTTGCCTATTTCTTCGTCCTCTTCCTCTACTTCGCCTGGGGAAAGTCTGGATTCTACTGACCAGGTGGATAAGAATAAGAAGAAGATGATGAAAAAGAAGAAGTCAGATAAGAGAGAGGCCAACTCTATAGCTATTGCACCTTGGACACCTTCCATTGATACACCATCCAACCTTCCACACAAAGTCAAATTCCCTTGCATGTTGTGCAAAGGTGACCATTTTCTTCGAGATTTCCCTGGCATTCCTAAGGTACTTGAAGCATGGTCCAATGGTCGTCCGCTGTTGCCTTTGGCTTCTAGAATAAATATTGGTGGCACATCTTTGATTAGCCATGATAAGACTCATAAGAAACATGGTAAGATTACCAATCCATGTAATTTGTGTGAAGGAAATCATCCCATTCACCTTTGTCCATACATGCATGAAGCCACGAAAGTGTTGGACAACCCTACTGTTTCTACACCCTGCCTCCAAGTTAGTTACCAGAAGCTTTCTTTGAGTCCTCTGCTAGTTGATTCAATGATCGGTCGAGAGTCATCCTTGGTTGATCCCACTCCCTCTGAAATTCAGATTCAAGAATCCATTCCCAACCAACCATTGGTCGTGGAATCAGTCGATCTGATCCCACGTATAGTTCATCAGGAATTTTCTGTCGAGATTGGATCTCATACCCCTCACATTCTTCTTGTTTCTTCAGATTCCTCAGACACGGAGAAAGATTCTCCCGTCCCCATGGTTCAAGATGTTGCTCCTCCTACTCCCATTATGGAGGTCTGGGAGGATGCTCCTCCTACTCCCATGATGGAGGTTCCAGAGGATGCTCCTCTTTCTCTTGTAACACTAAGGGATGACAATCTCATTTCTATGGTACCCCCTCCTAGTATTTTGGTTGCTTCCTTCGATTGGAGCTAATTTGGGGGATACCGTCTTCCTTCTTATGTGCTATTTGAGATCATGGTATAGGCATTCAATGTGGTCATACCTAGCACAATTATAGATGAAGGTGCATCTGTTAGTGTTCTGTCTTCAACTACTTGGCAAAATTTTGGTTCTCCATCACTTGTGTTTGTTATGAAGAATCTATTGCCTTTTAACAGAGGAACCAATCAACCATTAGGGATTCTTCTGAAGTTTCTGATCACTTTGGGAGGGAAAATTGTCTATATAGACGTGATTTTTGTTCCAGGCCCCTTAGATTTCAATTTAATCTTGGGGCATGACTATGCTTATGCCATGAGTGCACTTTTCTCTTCCCTCTTTCGTGTGATATGTTTTCCACATAAAGCTCAGATCGTGACCATTGATCAACTTTCATTCTTTGGTCCTGATGTGGAGCTATCCCGCCATCGTCTCTTCCGTATCTTTATCCGTCTGTTGTATCTATTGGCTCCCTGTGATTTACAAGAATGGCAAGAATAAACGCTGTAGGGGGCCACATCAGAACCACTTTGGAATCCTAGGACCTAGCCTTCCTGGATTCAGAGAGGGATATCTCTATTAAGTGTTTTCAAAAGATATAGCTTTATGCTTTGTTTATGATATTAGGCTAGTTATGAAGCTCAGATAAATTTTTTGTTTGGTTGGGATGGATATCATTGACTGAAGAGGTTAATTGAAGGGTGAAGGTGAGAGTAAGTTGAAAGAATGTTTCAGCTAAAAAGACAGGTCATGAAACAGTATTAATCCATTGGGCTATGGAGTCACAAAAGGATTTAATTGTGCAAAAATTCTTCAAGGGTTTCCATAGGGAAAGTCATCTATATGAAAGGATATTTTAGATTGAGTTGTGATATGAAAAATTAAAATGTTGTGAAAGAAGCAAAGCTAAGACCAATTAAGAATCTAACTTCACTAAGACAAGAAGCAAGCCAAAGGATAGGGCAAACCATAGACTTCTTTGAACAAACTTTTATTAAAGCACACTTTTCAGACAATAATCTAGTAATCCTAAGACCACTTTCAGAAAGGAGAAAACATATAAGAAAACAAGGAAAATAGCCTAAGATTAGACATAAAATTTGAATTCTAACCTGCTTTTGGCATACTCTCAGGGGATCTTTCAAGGCAACTGTTAAAGACTAGCCAGAGGGCAGGGCTAACCATAGACTTCTCTGGGTTAAATCTACTTAGAAAACCTTGAAAAGAACATTAAAAAACAATATCTCAAGTTATACACAGAAAGACATGGGCTCACCAACATTTCTTCACTGGTTATACTCTATTGAATCATTCTCAAATCAACAAGCTAGATAAACGTAAAGGGAAATTAAGAATCCTCTAAACATACCTTAGTAGAAGAAAACATAAAGATAAAGCTTTTAGACAAAAATAGGGTACTTTGACAGTAGATATTAATCTAAATTTCTGTTCTTTATCAGATAAAATGGACAGTTTGTAAAACAAAAGAGGAAACAAAAATAGTGAGGAATAACATCACCATTAACATAGACCAGGATCCCATGAATTAGATTGTATTATTAATGTTAAAACCAGTTACATAATTCAAGTCCAACAGGTCTTTTCAACTCAAAACTTCTCTGCTAAGCCTAATATTCTTCAACTACTCAACAACACTTCAATAGATTCAACAACTATCTTACACTTCAATAATAATCCAACCAGCAACAATGAACTCCTCATACAATATTTATAGATTAATGAGGAGGTGGAGTGAAAGAAAGTGTCTCTAATGGTTCATAAACGACAGAGTTTAATGTTTTTGATCTTTGAGACCATGCAAGGCCCAAAGAAAAATGTATTTAAGTCTAATTTTGCATTACATTAACTCTTTGAACTACTTAGTGGCTTTTGTTAACTTTTAGGCTTTTTTAGGTAGGATGGAAATAACTTCTGAGCTATCATTGGAAATGTCTCTAACTTGGAGTAAATTTATGTGTCTTTTGAGGCAAATTAGGCCTGTAGGTGGCATTTTGATACTTTGGAGAAGTAATTGCTTCACTGATTTATGCATTCGAAGCACTCCTTCTTGTTGATCTGTCTGTTTGGTGGCTTTAACTCTGATTAGGCCTCTAATTTGGCTTTTAGGCCTTCTTTCAATCATCTTTTGTCTTTGTCACTTTTCTGACTATTTTATCTTTAATTTATATGACCTTTAAACTGTGTCTTTATCATTAATCTGCTGGTTAAGGGTTTAATGTTTGAGCTTTATTCCTTAACCTCTAATCATCGTTGTCTTCACCATTCTTTCTTCTATTTTTTTTTCCAGTGTACAGGCGGCCTTTCTCATTGTTGGAGGGTTTCTGTGATCTAATTGATGACCATGAATCATCAATCAAATCCTTTGAAATCAAACCTTATCCCCTTTTTCCTTATCTTTCCTCCAGGGTCATCATCCTAGGTAGAAAACCACTTATATTTAGTTGTGGGAAAAGGCCTTTTACGTCGGGTCACCATTAAACCTGCGCTTGAGGGATAAAACTTATTTAGAGGCTTCGGGATGGTAGAGGATCAATTACAGAGGAGGAAACAATGTGCAGAGGGAAGGATTTCAGAGATGAAGTTATGTGGAACAGGGGAAAATTTGAATATTTGCGCGAAATAGTGGAGGCGGTTTTGAGAAATACCGGGGTGGTATTCGCGTAGGGTTTAGGTGGTAAGTGGTATTCACCCAAACAGACGTGATTCCACTCATTGAACGACACTTTTCCACGGGAAAACTGCCCATTTTGCGTGAAAATGGGGAGTTAACCCGTTACGAAGAATTGCGTGCAAAATTAATTGGGGACCATTAGATCTGGAGGAGCCAAATCAACGGTGGAGGATGAGAGCGGTTGGGGAAACTGCTCGGTGGAAGAGGATGGTGGAGGATAGGTGGCAGGAAAGGATTATATGGTGGGAGGAGAGTGGAAGGTGGGCCACCAGGGGTGTTTCTCGGTGGGAAAGCGCGATGGCCGTCAGATCAACTACTATCGATGATGGAGATTTGCTAGTGAGGGGGTGAAAGGATAAAATATTGTCCAGAGGATGGGTAATGGGAGGGGTGATGATCACCGTTGGATCCAGATGATCCATGGTTGAGATTTGATCAGGGGGAGAAACAACATCGTGGAGGAAATATATAAGAAAAGGGGCTAGATGTAAGCGTGGAGGTAAAGTCCTATGGGGGATAGGATAGGACCGAGGGTTAGAGTGAGAGGGGTTTGAGGTCTTTAGCACATGGTTGCGGCTCTAGGTCATATGAGGAGGAAAGGGGCTAAGGTTTAAGACAAGAGGGCTTAAGGCCTTATTTTCAAAATCGGGCAGATTAGGCCTAATAGAGGGGTTTGTTAAGCCTTTTTAAGGTTTTTGTAAGGTAAAAGAGGTGGTTTTAAATCATGTAAAGGAGTTTATAATGGTCAAAAGAGGTTTTTTTTTATGGGAAATGAGGTTTAATGAAGAGGAAAAAATACTTTTTAAAGGAAAAATGATTGGTTAGGATAGGTAAATATGGATTAAAGTGGGTGGAAATGAGTTTATGGGATGATGGAAAATAGCTTTAAAAAACAGTTTCTTTTTTGTCTTGGCACAGTAACTTCAGAGGTTTTGAATGAAGATTTTCAGTGGAGTGACTCTTTGAAAATAATGAACATAGTGGGCTTTCAAGAACTCATAGATTTTCATAAAATTTGTTTCTTGAGATTAAGGAACCTTTTTAGCCATCATGAGGTATAACAGAATTTATAGATGGCTAACTGTGGCTCCACTTGGAGAGGGCATCTCCTTGGAGGTGTCAAGAAACTCAGAAATAAATCTCTAGAAAGTAGACAAGTGCCTTGTCTTTTGCTGCATTTTGACATTCCTTTTTTTTTTCTTTGATTATGCCGCTTTTAAAAGATGATCAAAAGAATTATAACAAGATGATTATCCTCCCAAACTTCTACCTACACATCCTACTTGTCCTAACATTTTTTCTTCAATGGGCGCACTTGGACTTGCAAACCCTTTCAACATCATTTTATTCTTTTATTTGAAAGCAGGAAACTAATCTATTTCTACCCTTCTTTTCTTCCATGAGTTCATATTAAACAGTTGAACTCATTGTTTCTCTACCTAACTATATATCTGTCAAGATTAGATTGTTTGACATATTTTATTCTCTATTCTAAAACAGGAAATTTAAAACATAGTCAAATCAGGATTAGACAGTCTGATTTGCTATGGTGGCTATGGCATTATGTACAAGCTGCACATAGACTTTTTTTCAGAAAATGTAAAAAAAACTTTGAAGGCTTCAAGATCTGAAATTTTCTAAGCATCCTTCCTTCTCTCTTTGGCTCAGGTTTTGATCTTTTTGGAGCCATTTCTATTTTCTTTTCTTGGTTCAGATTTTGATTTTGTTAGAACCATTTCTTTTCTATCCTAATTTATTCTACTGATAAGACAAGATTACACTATTTGGAAAATCTGTTTTCACTAACCTATCAGCACAAAATTGAAATTTACTTAGTCATGATTAAGATATATGACTAAATAACAGTTTCTCAAAGGAGTGGCATTTAAGCTTGCACACTTTCATATTTTTTTCTCTCTTTTGGTATGGGGTTGTACCTTTCTTCTTTTTATTTTCCCTCTTTTTCTCTTTTTCTAGTGTTTCTGTACTTCATTTTCAAACTTTCTTTCAAGCAATGTTATTTACAATGAATAATAAAAAGAAATTTGAACACAAACCTTAACAAAAATAATTTTTGAGCATCTTGCCATGAATAATACCTCCAAAAAGTTCAGCTCCATACATCTCTTGAAGAAAAAATTCATTGTTGCCAATAGCAGACTGAATGAGATAAGGGCCTCTCCATAAATTCTCAAACTTTCCATGTTTGCCCTTATCTTCTTTTCTGGAATCCCATTTCAAAACTTTGTCACCAATTTTGAAGTCACTTGCCTTTGTTATTTTATCAATCAAATTCTTGATGTTTTCTTGTACTTACTGTGCTCTTTTGTAGACTTCCTCTCTGGTTTCCTGTAATTGTACAGTCTATTTTATTCTTCTTGTCATGTCATCTTCTTCATATTGTACTTCTTGGAACAACTTCATGACTAGCACACCTAGACTAGTTGGAAATATTGCATCTACTCCATAAACTAGCTGATAAGGGGACATTCCAATTGACTTTCTGATTGTCAATCTGTCTGCCCAAAGTGCATGTACTAGCTTATTGTGCCATGATTTTTTATTCTCCTCCAACAACCTCTTGATAATGTTTACCAAAATTTTGTTTGAAGATTCTTCCAACGCATTACCTTGAGGGTAATAAGTTGTGGAATGGCCCAATGTAATCTTATATTTGTGAAAGAAATTGACCATCTTTTTCGACCCAAATGCAACAGCATTTTCTGTGATAATTTTCCTAGGACAACCAAATCTAGACAGGATATGATTTTCAAGAAATGAAATGATGACTAAGTTTGTGGCATTCCTAGAAGGGATGGCTTCTATCCATTTGGTAAAGTAATTAGTTGTTGTGAGGATCCATTTATGTTGGGCAGATGAGGCAGGATGGATTTCCCCAATGAAGTCTAGACTCCACTGTTGAAAAGGAGCTTCAACAGTGATTGGTTGTAAAGGTAAGGGAAGCAATTTTCTTTTTCCTTCAAACATTTGACATTTACGGCAGGCAATGACCCTTTTTTGGATATCTTGAAAGAGGGTGGGCCAGTAATAGCCATCTCTAAGGATTTTGTTCACAGAAGTTTTCCAATAGAGGTGGCCTCCACATTCTCCTTCATGGAACTCATGCTTGATCTTATCTGCATCATTCTCAGGCAAACATTTAAGCAATAATCCACTAGCATTTTTCCAATATAAACATTTATCTAAAATGTAGTAATTTACAACCTTTAACTTTAAAAACCTTGCCTTTGTTTTAGACAACCCAGGAAGAACATTAATATTAAGTAGCACATGCAAAATTTCAACATACGAAGATGAATTCAGAAAATTATCTTCAATAAGTGGAGCTCCCAACTCCTCCTGTTCATCTAATGTATTAAACATGTTTATATCAAGAGCTTCAAAGTTGGATTTAGCCATTATTTTTGCTAGTCCTTGGCCTTTGATGAGCCTAGTGGGCTTAATTTCTAAGTCATATTATAGTTTTACAACAATCCACTTTCCTCTTTTGCCATCAGGATCTTGAGTCAAGATGTCTTTTACCACTAAAAGAGGCACAAATGCTATGATGTGTGAGTGTAAAATTTAAACTCTGAAGTCTTTTAAAGCTTTCACCAAAGCAAAGGCCTATTTTTCAATTATATTATACTTCAAAGGTGCATCTCTTAATGCCTTGCTGAAAAATGAAATAGGCTACTCTTGTCCCTTAATGTTTTTCTGTAGGAGGACAACAACCACTGTGTGTTCTGATGCAAATGAAAATATGAAGAATTTTTTTGTAAAATCAGGACTAATGAGAACTGGTGTTTGGGTGAGTGCTTGTTTTACTAGTTCAAAGGATTTCTTTGCTTCTAAGGTCCATTTAACTCCTTCTTCTCTTTTAAGCATATTTATCATGTTTCTAAGGAGTTCAACTAGGTTGGGTATGAATTTTCTCAAGAATTTAAACTTTCCAATGAAAGATTGAAGTTCCTTGATATTTCTAGGATGATTGATTTGTAGAATACCTTCAATCCTCTTTGGGTCTATATTTATTCCCTCTTCAGATATGATGTGTCAAGAAGTTTGCCTTCTTGGAGACCAAGCAATGTTTTGTTGGGATTTAAGGATAAACCATATTTTCTGCATTTATCAAAGACTTTTCTTAGGCGTATTAGGTTTTCTTCATATGTTTTAGAATAGACTGTGATGTCATCTAAGTAAATCATAATGAAGTAGCCTATTTCTTTTGAGAAAGCAATATCCATGGCTCTCTGGAATGTGGCACTAGCATTCATTAAACCAAAAGGCATTTTCACATACATGAAAGTGCCCCAAGGTGTAGTAAATGTTGAGATTGCAACAAGATGATGAGCTTAGTGAAAAGAGTCACCTTCACTAAGTGGTCTCGCAAGCTATTTCTGGCACAAGTCTATTTTTAGACTATATATATTTTTAGACATGTTGATCATATTCTATGAGTTGCAGGATGTTATTTGTGGATGGTTGGTCAAGTTGGAAAAATAGATGGACTTCTATTTTTAGACATACTGGGTGGAATCTATTTTTAGATTTCCAGTCTAATTGTGAATATGTCGAATGTTATTAGCTCTTAATAATATTTGGACTATAAACATTATCTTATTCTCTTGGGCACTTAGGTTAAGTGCAGCGATTTGTATAGAAGTAAAACGGAAGAGAATTGCGCTGTTCACGAGGGTTAAGTGGAAACTATTGCATGGAGACTTGATTTAGAACTCATGTGACGGAAGTTTGGTAGGTTATTGAGGTAGTTGGTGGAGTTTTGTTCGGTTTAATGAGTTAAACATAGTTGAGCTTCTAGTTGTATCTGGTCTAAGCAGTTGATACACTAGTAGAGGCGAGTGTAGATAATTATTAATTAATTCACTAATTATTAAATCATTAATCAACTAAAGAATACATCAGTTAACTACAGTGCGTGGACAGTTTCAGTGGAGACCAGTGAAGAGGTAGGTGAAAGAGCAGTGTGACTATCAGTTGTGACTATAGTGTTGCATGATTTGCAATACACAGTGGTTGGAGATGCCAATGAGGATTGTGTGATCAAGGCTGGACCAATTCGAGGTCATTCAGAGCCATTCTTCAGTAGTGATTGTGCAGTAGAGGCAGGCTAGTAGCTGGTAGAGATTGGAGCATGAGATTTTCTAGATCAGACCTGATTAGTGTGTAGCGATTGGAGATTGTACTGAGCGCTTGTGAGGAGCTTTGTATGATGATTGTTACATGATCTCTATGACATATAATATACAGATAGTTAGGGGTTTTTAGCTTTAAGCTTTCCCATAAATTACGGTGTTCATATGTGTGAATGTTTATGGTTTTAATGTGTGCATGCAATTGATTTTATTTCCACAAGTAATGATCAATAGTAGAAGAGATTTTGTATTGTGCATAAAGTCAAATAGTGTGTGATCAGGAGAATATAGGATGTATAACATATCAGTTATATAATTTCTACAGTAAAGGCTATTTTAAGTTGATCATCAGGATGTACCAATACTTCATTGTATCCAGAGAAGCCATCTAGCAAATAAATTCTTTTAGAACCTACTACCCTCTGTAAAGTATGATCCATTTTGGGCAAGGGATAGTAGTCCTTCAATGAGGCTTTATTTAAGTTTCTGAAGTCAATATAAATCCTTATTTCTCTTGTTTTCTTCCTAACTGATACAAAATTATATACCCATTCTGAGTATCTCACAGGGACAATAATTCCAGCATCATACATTTTTATAATTTCTTTCTCAACTAGAAGTAATTGAACGTAGTTTATTCTGCGCAATTTTTGTCTATAAGGCTTCTGATTTTCTTTGAGGGGTATCTTGTGCTGAATTATTTCTGTATCATATGATTTTAAATCTTCATAACTCCATCCAAACACATAATAAAATTCTATAAACATCTCAAGGTATTTTAGTTTAATGTGAGTTGGTAGTGTCTTAGATAATTTGATCATTTTAGGCTTTTCTTCATCACCTATATTGCACTCTTCTACTTCAGCTTCAGTAGGTTCTATTTTTGGCCTCTTTTCAACATCATTAAATCAAACAATTCTTCTAAGGGTACTAGTCCCTTTGGCAAGTTTTCAGTTTTGGATTGCAGCACCTCTAGATCTTATTTTTCTAAATCTGTGTAGTTTTTTGTTTTATGTTTGGATTCTTTGGTTAACAGATTTATATCAGCAATCTCAGGAGATTCTTCTTCTTTAAAAGGTGGTTTTTCCTCAGCAGAACAGTCTTCTTCATACTCTGAATCTGAACTTGGCATTTCAAATTCATTTTTGGACTATAGGAAGTCTTCTATTTGTTTATCTCCTTCAAAAAATTTCCAGTATTTTTCATTGTCTGGGACTGCTGGTCTATATTTGAATTGGATTGAATATTGTTTTCTTTCATAAGGTTTTAGACATGTACTAGCAGCAAAGGCTAATCCATTGGCAAAGATTTTTTGGTTTCTAGGGACAAAATTAAGTTGGAATTCAGCAAATTTTTTTAATAGGTCCATGGCATCATCTCTATAGGCTCTTAGTCTGGGATGTTTAGCAGTATATTCCCCATTCACTTGCCTAATTACCAATTCTGAATCGCCATGAATAGTTATCCTCTTGGTTCTTAATTTTTTAATCAATTGTAGTCCTAAGAGGAGTGCTTCATATTCTGCTATGTTGTTTGTGCAATGAAAGTTTAATCTATATGAATGACCTTCTTCATGATTGTTCTTAGTGTTGTGCACCCATATGCCTGCTCCTGCCCCAGTTTTAGTACAAGACCAATCAAAAATCATGCTCCAAAGAGTACTTTTTTCATATTTTTCATCAATTTCCTCTTTGTCCTCTCTGTTTTGTTTATTTTGATCATCACTGTGTTCTTTCTGAGGATCTACACTATGTTTATTTGTGTCTTGTTCCTCAAGGTTTTTCAATGTGTTGAGGAATTTCTCTTTTATTGTTATGATTGGCACCATGTTGATGATTGTTTTGATGCTCAAGACCTTTATTTTGCTTGCTCTGTTTTTCTGAATTAGAAAACTGTTTGGATGATTTTTCTTTCCCTTCGTCTTGTTCTATGACTTCCACTATGTTGGCTGATTTTTCATTTTCTTTTCCTTGCTCATTAGGAATCTCATCATTATAAAGAATGAATGATTCAAGGTCAGTATGTATAGAATAAAAAGGGGATTTTTCTGGTCTTTCTTGGCTACTCACCATGTATTTCATGTGTGTTTCCCTATAGAGTCTTCTAGGTTGACTGAAGACAGGGATGGTGGCATAATTCATATTCATTTGCATTGTGACTTGCAACTTAGCACCCCAAGATCTTGAAATAAGCATGCCATATTTTGGGGGTATATAAGCCACAACAAGGCTTTTGGTTGGGATTTGTGCTAAGTTGACACATAGATCTTTTATTAGGCCTAGGCACTTAACTCTGCTAGAATCAAAGGAGTATAAATCTTTATAAGGTATGGTTACCTCAAGGCATAATCTTTCCATTATCACTTTGGGCATGAGGTTATGTGATGCTCCTGAATCAAGCATGGAATTGTGCAGAATGTTATCATGAATGTTTAAGCTGACATAAAATGGAGGAACTGCTCCTTCTTGAAATCTTCCTCCTACTTCTGGTCCAAACAGAAGCTCAGGTTTGTCATCATTCAAGTTAACAGATTCATTGTGATCTCCTACATTCAAATATTTTAACAATTGCTACCTATATACATATTTAGTGACTAACTCATTGAGAGGGATGGAGATTTTTATCTTGGTAATTTCACTCTCTATGCTGAAAGGAGTTTGAATTTTAAAAAATTTTAATTCAACCTTTTTAGTCATTGTTTTCTCAGCAAAATCATCTCGTTGATTTCTGTTACTTACAACAGTTAAAATGGTTTTTTCAGGAGCATTAGCTGAAGTGCTAGTGTTTCTAGGGTTAGCACTATGTTTATCATGAATTTGGATGTTTTTTCCCTTGTTCTGATCAGAACTTTCAGCCACTATGTTTTTTTTTTCAGCTGTCTTTTTGGAAGCGTTTATAAGGTTGTTTTTAGCATAGATTTCAAAGGTCTTTTTCTTGGGAACTCCTTGGTTCTTTTTACTTCTCAAGTCATATTTTTTATGTACTTCTATTATGGAATTTTTGAATCCTTGTTGGTATTCTACAGACTCTAGGCTCTCTTCTCCATAAGGTGTGCACATGACTTGTTCTTTCCTAGTGAGGAAGACAATATCCTCATCATTTGTTCCCAACATGTTTATGTGATTTCCCTTTGTTTCTTCAATCACTCCCTCATCCTCATCAGCATAATTCTGTTGGAAAGGAGGTCTGATTTTTTGATCAGGGCCTCTTTGTTTAATTTTAGGGGGATTCCTTCTAAAGTTTTGATTTTTATTTTTATTTTTATTTTGAAGAGTTGTTTGATTTTCTTTAAGATAAGCTCTCTCATTCATGTTTATTCTTTCCATCATCATCTCCATGGTTCTGACCAAATTATCAATTTATGAGTCTGATGTGGAAGGTCTAGCTTCATATTTGTAGGTAACCTTCTTTTCTTCTTTCAATCTAGCCCTTCTAGCATTAAGATTAGCTTCTACACTTACTGCCCCTTTCTGCATGTCTTCTAATGTAAGGAGTTATCTCTCCCTTAACTGATAACACATGTCTGGATCAAATCCTTCAAGAAAATTTATTAAGGCTAAGCCTTGTGGGGGTTTCATTTGTGGAGGGAGTGCATTATAAACACTATTGAATCTAGTGAAATAATCTTAGACACTATCTCCAGCATTTCTTTTAAGATCATTGTATTCTGACAGGATTTGAAGGGGGTTTCTCTTGACTTCCCATTTGTTTAGGAATAATTGATGAAAAGAGGGGAGGTCATTGATATTGTTAGGGGTTAAGCCTTTGAACCATTTTCTTGCTTCTCCCCCTAAAATTTGAGCAAACATCCTAAGTTTTACAGTTTCATCATCGATTTCTTGTTTGTCAAAGTAATCATTCATTCTATCCACATGTTGTCGAGTTGCAATAGGACTACTAGCATCATATAATGGAATATTGGATTGATATTCTTGTCGTAGAACAGGTAGAGGTAAAAGAAGGACTAAGGGAGCATACCATGTTGTCATGATATGGACTTGTGGAAACAATGGGGGGTTTACAAGTGGACGATTTGTGATAGGAGGTAGATGATGTGATGGAGTGGTTTGAACAATGAGGGTGTGAGTGAGTAAAACAAAAGTACTTCGACTAGCTCTGGACTGTTGAACAGATTTAGGATGAGAGAAAACAGAGTTATGAATGAAATGAAGATCGGGTGGAGTGGATGGGGAGGTTTCTCTGCTGCTATTATGTTGTGAGTTCTCAGGCTCAAATTTTATCTAATTTATACCACTAAGTGACTTGGTTCTAGATAGGTTTCTTATGAAAGGTAAGTCAACTTGGGTATCTTGCAGAGCTGTAAGGTTTTCAGGAACTAAACTTGATTTGTGAACTAGTCTGACAATAGTTGGGTTCTTAGATGTAGGAGATTTCCTAAGAATTCTTTCTGGATTATCAACTATTGTAGGAGGTTTTGGGTCAGGATAGGATCTAGTATGGATTCTTTTGGAAGCCAGGATTTAGACCCAAATATAAGAAAACTTTAGCCAAGTATGACAGTCTTTGGAGGCAAACTAATCTGTGTAAGAAAACTTCAATTCACAAAGTCTTCTTAACTGGGTTTTTGTGATGTTCTAATGATGAAATAAGTTTCCCAATCGAGTCTATGGAAAACCAAGGGGAATCAGCAGGCCTACTGAAAACCAGTGGAGCCACCAGGTGGAATATTTTTACTTGTTTTGCTAGGATTGGTTGTTGTCCACCATCAACAATCAGGAACCAATCTTGGCAGATGATTGATTCATGTTATGAATGCGATTTTCTGAGTTGTGAAGTTATCTATTACTCAGTATATCCCCAGTATGGTTTCCAGTATGTTGGCTTCCTGTGATTTACAAGAATGGCAAGAATAAACACTGCAGGCGGCCACATCAGAACCACTTTTAAATCCTAGGACCTAGCCTTCCTGGATTCAGAGAGGGATCTCTCTATTAAGTGTTTTCAAAAGAGATATCTTTATGATTTTTTTATGATATTAGGCTAGTTATGAAGCTCAAAGAACTTGTTCTTTTGGTTGGGATGGATATCATTGACTGAATAGGCTAATTGAAGGGTGAAGGTGAGAGTAAATTGAAAGAATGTTTCGGCTGAAAAGACAGGTCATGAAACAGTATTAACCCATTGGGCTATGGAGTCACAAAAGGATTTAATTGTACAAAAATTCTTCAAGGGTTTCCATAGGGCAAGTCATTTATATCAAAGGATCTTTTAGATTGAGTTGTGATATGAAACATTAAAATGTTGTGAAAGAAGCAAATCTAAGACCAATTAAGAATCTAACTTCACTAAGACAAGAAAAGCCTTTCAAAGTAACTATTTTAAGCAAGCCAAAGGACAGGGAAAACCATAGACTTATTTGGACAAACTTTTATTAAAGAACACTTTTCAGACAACAATCCAGTAATACTAAGACCACTTTTAGAAAGGAGAAAACATATAAGAAAACAAGTAAACTAGCCTAAGATCAGACAAAAAATTTGAATTCTAGCCTGATTTTGGAATACTCTCAAGGGATATTCTAAGGAAACTGTTAAAGACTACCCAGAGGGCAAGGCCAACCATAGAATTCTCTAGGTTAACTCTACTTATCAAACCTTGAAAAGAACATTCAAAAACAATATCTCAAGTTATACACAGAAAGACATGGGCTCACCAACATTTCTTCACTGGTTATACTCTATTGAATCATTCTCAAATCAACAAGCTGGATAAACCTAGAGGGTAATTAAGAATCCTCTAAACATACCTTAGCAGAAGAAAACATAAAGAAAAATCTTTCAGACATAAATAGGGTACTTTGACAGTAAATCCTAATCTAATTTTTTTTTTCTTTATCAGAGAAAATGGACAATTTGTAAAACAAAAGAGAAACCAAAAACAGTGAGGAATAAAGCCCAAATAAAAACTTTCCCCCTTCTGGAGAAATGCACTGTATATAAATGGAAAGAGAATGAAAATACTATGTTAGATGATCAATAAGTGCAAAAACACAACTCTTACCATGTACTGAGAGTAGGTTGATAATGAGATTCATGGATGATCTATCCATAGTGGTTTGATATGTCTCCATGAGACCCTTGTGAATGGATAGGAATTATCCATGGCTACATGCAAGTTATCCTTCTTATGCTTGGAGATCCAAGTCAAGAAGATCATATCAGGGTAATATATGTCTCTATCCACTACTCCATCACTCGCATCTCTTACTTGCTTATCAAGTGCATCATATGTGAAGTGATCCTGGGAACACTCCATCAACAAACCTAATCTCCCAAGTGACAACACTGTTGGCCTTTGTAATAGAGCTCATGTCATCTTATAGCTCCATTCTTTGACATTCCCAATGCAAAAGTCACCTACCATAATGATTTTTTATATGGGAGATTCCTTCCAAAGTGGAAGTACCTCCTGATCCTTCAAAGCTAAGGAGTAGCCCCTTTTCACCATGATTGTACCACCCTCTACTCCTACAACATCATGCAAAGTATGGAAAAAAATCAGCCCATACTCTCCCAAGAGTATCCAAAGCAACAAAAACTCTTGTTGCCTCCTAAAACCATCACCATATAGACCATGGAGTAATAACATGATGATTGATATGGATGATAACACATCACCCCAATACACCTAAACTCCTTGCTGCCACATGTTGCAAGTGTCCTGCCATGTCCCAACGATTAACACACCCTTTAAAAAAGGAATATGTTGCATGATGGCCAAACTCTTTCAAGAGTAACCAGCGCAACCATGCCTCCTATTGCCCTATGTCATATATCTTCAAGTGGCACACCAACCGCTTGCTCACCATCCTCACCGATCCATCCAAATGTGGGTGTCTCCTTCCATGCTCAAAATTGGTATCTCTCTAATGGAGAATACCATCCTCCCAAATCATATTACTACCTTTGCACTTCATGGGATGTTGAAGTAGAACCTCCTAGATATATCTAAATGAATACCACTCATCAATGACCAAGTTGACCCCATAAGGATCCAAATATGTTTTATGCAAAAACTTCTCATTGAGCTGTGAAATGTTCATCAAGAATGATACATCATAATAATGAGAGATATCATCCATCATAAGATGTCTTCCATAAATCATCTGCCTATCCAATGTCACACAAGTATAATGGTCATCAGAATGTCCAAATAATGGTTGGGCCCCCAACATGTCACTTCTTCTCCATGACAGCGTTGATGATCTCCATGATGATACATAGGTTGTCTCATGATCATGTTCAATGATGAACATATATTTTTGCATTGGATGGTTTAGGAAAATGCTCATTCTATCCTTCAAAATTCTACACTCCAACCTAAAGTGTTGTGTGAAGCTCATCAATGAGAAACCAGGATGGCTATATATCTCTTCCTTGAACAAATCATGGGTCCTCTACGCAGTGATAGACTGTTGCTCCAAATCGACAATGTGCTTTGACCCTAGGTCATGTATTTTACCTGATGGCATGTCCCCACCATCCTCCATATGATGTGATGAAATGATCGGAAGTGGAAATATGTTCATACCTTGGTAAAGCTTGGGAACATATTGTACTGCTACAGGGGTTCCTTCCTCTGGTGTGATGACTTCCCCAAATACTAATGATGATGTTTGCTCCTCTATGGCTCCACCAATGCTGGAATAAGTCTCCTCCTCCTCATGCATCTCATGAATAATGCATGATATTCCAAGTGTCAAGAGATCAAGATCACTTTGCGAAAGTGCAAGTGTTCTTTATCTTGATGTAAGTGCTCCTGCATCAAGTGGTGGTGGAAGATTCTTCTCCTCTAATTTCTTCTTGTCAAACTTCTTGATCAACCTTTGAGTAAAATCTGCATATGTATTCACTTTTGCATGACTCAAATGGTTGAACCACCAAATTTTTGCTTCACCCTCAAGGTGCAGCATTGAAATCTCAACAACTTATGTTTCTACTACTAGATGTAGCAAGAAGAATGCATCCAAATCGATTCCCCAAGCACTAGCTATGCATATGGATGACCTATCAAATGCAGACAATAGAAATCTATTGTACTTTTTCCTTCCATAGCTGCAAGGGATCCTTTCTTCTTTAAGGTGAATGAATTGTGGGAGTTAGATTCTCCTTGAAAGCTCTTGATTGAGATCTATATTATGCAATATACTCACTTAGAATCTCATGATCTAAGTGTCCTCCCTCTCCATGCCTTCTATCTCCTTCTTCAAAAGGAAAGGGCATAGTATGTTCCTTTGGAGCTTTATGCAATACCGATTCTTTCTTCTACTGATAGGAAGTACATGGTCCTTCCTCATCTTGAAACCCTCTAGAGGTTTCATTGCATCTCTCCTCTTTCATCTACTTGACCTCCTTGGAGAGGCTCTTCATACATCTGAAAAGTGATGATACAAAGCTCATTCCTTCCATCATATTGATCTCTTTCTCTTCTTATAGCATATTGGTTGAGATCCACAGGCTGAGCCAAGATTATGCTCTGATAGCACTGTAATATTCCCAAATGGGAAAAGCAGAAATATAGTGCATAAACATGGAAATAACAGTGAATAAATCAATACACCATTATATGAGACAAATGTACAGTCATCTTATTAAACATATCATCAAATAATAGGCACAATATCTTTAGGTTCAAGTCACTCAAGAAATAAAAAACAAGCCTCTACTAAGAAAATATGTCAACACATGAGAAATAGTTGCCATACAAATGCCATGAGCCAAGACAACGCATTTTTAGGGCATAAACTGCTAGATAAATGATATAAAAATGTATATCAGCTATTATATACCTCAAAAGGTGTTGGGGCTAGAGATCTATGCTCCCAAACACATTTCCAAGACAACCCAGAAAGGGTTTCCTGAAATACCCAAAATGAAAAAATGGCGGAATGCAGCCCTAGGGCTGAATTGTAACTGTAACTGAATAACTAGATGGAGGTGGCTGAAACTGATGTAGAAATGTATAGGTAACCTCCAATAGACCCTTCAAGTGAAAATTTGATCCCAACAATGAAGATCTAATCCTCCAAATCAAGCACTGAAACCCCTACTGCAAATGCTCACTAGAATAACGCAGTCAAAGAGGGAATATGAAATGTAGATTATGAAAATAGGTTGGACTCGTGCCAAGATATGAAATAAAGCTCAAGGGCCTTCCTTTCTGACCTCTCAATGGGAAGCATTCTTCCTCCACTGAAAAAATAGCTCAGAAAGTGGGTTTCTCAACCCCCCATTGCAACACCCTGCAACACAACACAACTCTGAACATAAACTACACTGTGGCTGAAGATTGAAGCTTGGAATGATGCCTATATCTGGACTATAGAGCTCAATAATCTCTCTTGAGTAGGATGAGTGTCATATTTCGGCTCGGGAACACCCTTGTACGAAAAAATACAACAGACCCTGCTAAACAACAAAAGCATGCATAGAAATGTCACCTCACAATTTCCAGATCTAAAAAGATCAGAAACAATAATCATCTAACATGCCTTCTATGGCTGCCTTTCCCTTCCTTATATTCTTTTTGAGCCTTCTCATCTTGGGTCCCACTCATTAAAGACACTGATAACATGGAGGCTTGTTAGGTCTGTGGTTGCAAGATTAGCAAGTACAAACGCTGCAGAGCCTACATCAAAACCACTTTGGAATCTTAGGATCTAGCCCTCCTAGATTCAGAGAGGGATTTCTCTATATAAGTGTTTTCAAAGATATAATATTTAACGCTTATGATATGATATTAGGCTAGTTATAAAGCACAAGGGTTTTTTTTTGTTTGGTTGGGACGAATATTATTAAAATGAAGGAAGTATTTTGAAGGGTAAAGTTGTGAGTATGTTGAAAATGGTTTAGCTGAAAAGATAGGTAAGAAACAGTGTCAATCCATTGGGCTATGGAGTCATAAAGGATTTAATTGAACTGAAATTTTCAAGAGTGGTCTATGGGGTAAGTCATCTATGTCAACAGATCTGTTTAAGTTGATTTATGGTATGAAACATTAAGGGTGGTGAAAGAAGCAAACATATAAGAAAACAACGAGTATCTTAAGATCAAGTAAGGACTTTTATCCTAGCCTTCTTTCAACATATTCTCAATGGAAAAAATTAAAGATAAACAAAGAATAACATAAGATTAGGTAAGGACTTTGAACCTATCCTACTTTTGGGAATAGTCTTAGGGAGCCTTTCAAAGTTACCGTTGGAGGTAAACTAGAGGACAGGGCTAACCATAGACTTCCGTAGTTCAACTTTACTTAGCAGAATTTTCAAGACAACATTTAATATAAACAAATAATAGCCTAAGATCAGGTAAGGAATTTGAACCTATCCTGCTTTTGGCATACTCTTATGGAAACTTTCAAGAGATCTATTGAAGAAAAACTAGAGGACAGGGCTAACCATAAACTTCTCTAGCTCAACTTTAATAAGCAGTCTTTTCAAGAACATTCAAAGACAATATCTCAAGTTGTACTCGGGAAAAATGGGCTTACCAACATTTCACTGGTTATACTCTATTGAATTACCTTCAAAACACATTTGGAAGAAAACATAAAGGATAAATATTTATTAGTGAGATTTAGGGTACCTTTGAAGTAAATCCTAATCTATATTTGTTGTTCTTTATCAGAGAAAGTGGACAAAATGAAAACATAAAGAAAATAATGATTACAGTAAAAAACACATCACCATTGACATAGACTAGGATCCCATAAATCAGCTTATATTTGATGTTCAAACCAGTTACAATCTTCAAGTCCAGTGGGTCTTTACAGATTCAGACTTCTCATCTCAGCCTATCTTTCTTCTATTACAAAACAGAGCTTCTGCAGCCTCAATAGCTATTTACATTTACTAAGTATTCAAAGACCAACCTGTATACTGTCTTCTAGAGAAGTATTTATAGAAGAATGAGGAGGTGGAGTGAATGAAAGGTTCATTTGTTCAATTAATGAAGAGTAAGTGCTTCTCGGCCTTTGAGAGGCTCGGTGGAGAATTAATGACATGTATTAACTCTCATTAACTAATTTTTCAATAAAATTTCATCGACCTTAGTCACTATTGTTGACTTTGGGGGATTTTGGTAGGCTGGCCATTAATTCAGAGCTGTCTTTAGAAATATCTCTGACTATGTAATTAATATGTATCCTTTTTAGGTGAAATCAGCTGACAACTGGCATTCTAAGGAGTAATAGCCTCAATGATGTGGAATTTGGAGGCTTATTTTACTAATCTGTCTGTTTTTGTGGCTTTAAAACACTGATTTAATTTTTATTCTGTGCTTTATGACCTTATAATCATCTTCGCGGCCTTTAAACTATATCTGTTGACTGTTTTAATCCTTTAAACTGACTTTATCTTCAAACTGATGCATTAACCCTTTAAACCGTGAGGTTAAGACCTTTGATCTTTAACTTTGTGCTTTAATCCCTTTATCTTTGGTTCTCTGCCTTTATTTATTTAATTCACTATATTTAACCTTCAAACATGTGTATTAACCCTAAAAATATCAAGTTAAACCTTTAATTTGTAGTGTTTAGGCTTCAAAGGTGGCAATCTTTGGGCATGTTCCTTATTGAACCATGAGAAGGCTCTTGGCCTTTAAAACATGTCCTCGAACCCTGCAAAAATAAACAAAATGTTATGCCCTGTAGGGTTGGAAAACTGCATGCAGAGGCTGGCAGAGGCGGAAGGAGGTTATGTAGAGGAGCGAGATTATGTAGACGGAGGAGCGGAAGAGGTCTTATGGAGAAAACCTTCGAAAACTAGGTTAAAAACTGCATATGGCGTGAAATTATAGATCGGTGGTTTTGTGAAAATAGTGAATTGTTTTCGCGTTATGATTGAGTGGTAAGCGGTTTTTCCTGGAGGGAATGCGATCTAATCAAAAGGGGACACGTGGATTTCATAATACCGTCTATTTCGCGCTCAAGTTGCGTGTCGAGAAATTTGGATGGTCATAGTGCATCAGCCGTTCGATCTGCGAGGATGCAGATCGATGACGGTGGACGAGCGCGATGATTTGGAGCTTCGTGTTGGATGGAGTAAGTGGAGGCCAGGTGTCAGCCAGTGATTGGAGGAGCAGCAGGGTAGTGGGAGGTAGGCCCTGGTGGGATTTGCTGTTGGGAGTAAACAAGAGCTGTCAGATCTCATAGATCGACGACGGAGATTGTTTGTAGGGGTGAAAGGGTAGGAATGGGTCGGGCGATCACAGGGTGAAAGGGCCGTTGCAATAGCTATTGATTTTTAAAGATCAACGGTTGGGATTGATTTATGGAGTGATAAGGCGGGGATAAGGGAAAATAAGGGAAGGGAGTAAGGGACGGCAGGGGCGAATTATCACCGTAGGATCGAATAAATCAACAGCGTAGATTGATGCAGGTTTCGCAAAGTGTGGTGGGGGAAAAAAAAAAAAACATGTTTTACAAAAGGTGCGGGGAAAGGAACAACAACTTAGGGAACAATAATTTGAGAATAGCGTCTTGAAGACGATGGTTAATGGCAAGCAGGGAACAACAATTAAGGAACAACATTTTAAGGAACAACACTTTAAGGAACAGCAGGCTGTGACGACACTTTGAGAGCAACCATTGAGAACAACACTTTTTGGAACAACAGCATTGAGGAAAAGCGGGCTTGAGAAGTCACAAATTTTGTAGGATATTTGTTTCTTGAAGACTAAGGCCTATTTTAGCCATCATTTTCTATGAAAATTTTACGGATAGCTGAGGGCTATCTCCCATCAACTCTGTGATGTTTCACATTGATGATCCAATCTCTCTATAACAACGATGTTGATTTGGTCAACATTGACCTTGTCTACGTGCTTTTGCCCCTTTTCACACATGGAGGTGCTTTATCCAGCTATCATGATGATCCCTTTTCACATTAAGAGGGATTTTATTCCTACTAAATAGATTTATGGGTCTCCCTGCCCACTTATTCATCTATCTAAAAGAAAAAATCAAAAATTAATATTCCAATTAGCTGCATGCTAATTTTAGTTCCAGAAGATGCTGTGAGTGTGCACAGGTTTCAAAGAAGGCAACCCGCGTAGTGACTAGAATTATTGTATATGTAGTTTTGATGAATAGAAGTTGTGTATACGTGCAGGTACGAAGAATCCTAGTTGCGTATATACATACGCACTTAGTTTATGATACCACGGATCCTTACCATGGTTTTAGCCCACATAATTGAGCTTTGTGTCATCTATTTTATTCCTTCCAAGAATACCATCAGCACTTGTGTAGTTTTGGTTCATGGTATTAAGAAAGGCTCAACTATATAAGGAGAAGAAGATCATAGTGCAAGATGGAAATCATATGAGTTTTTATTGAATACTTCACTCTGAAGCATATTTGCATTGTATGGGTTTCAGTTGTTTAAGATATTTGAAATAATGATGCACCTATGGATAGAATGATGGATCAAGATCTCTAGAGCTGAAAAGATTTTGTATTTATGCGACCTATTTGTGAGATGTCTAGATCTATGATCTGGCACATGTTTTCTGAAGAGGAGGGTATGATCTGATTAATTATATTGATATGAAATGTTACACATATTTGAATATTTACATATCTATACGCTAGTTCATAACTGTAAAAGCATGTGTACACATGGGTTTGTTTCAGCAAGAGCGCGTATGGAAGATAGGGTTTTCCGAAGTTTGCTGAAGAGTTTGTCTGATTATTTCTTCTATATTTCTGTTGTTTGTCAATGAAGTCGGTTTTTTGAGTATTTTATATGCTGCTAGTTTATTATGTACAAATATTATCAATGACTGAGTGATTAAATATGATGGATGTTGCTGACAGAATAAAGTTTCTGTAAATCTTACAAAGTATGACTAGATGCCTCATATATGTTTTGAGTCTAATTAGATTCTTAAAATTTAGTATAAACCTACGTAGTTTGGTGTGCAGGAAAGCGAGCATATACGTAGGTTCAAATAAGTGTAGTAGCATATACATTTTATTCTATGAATGATCAAGGTTGAAATTTATTTTCCATGTTAGTTTAGAATTTTGGGTTTATTACTATGTTTTGGTTACAATTATCTCATTGTTATGTTTAAATTTTGGGTTATGGCTATTGTTGTTGATCTACATATTGAGTTATGGTGAAGCTGTTGGATCCAGTGTGAAAATTTATGAAACGTGGTCTACGATGGGTCTGAGGGCTGAAGCCTTCAGTGTGGAAATATAAGCTTCATGCGAGTAGAAGCTAGTGTTCCATTCAGGGGGTTGTAGCTCCCTTCCAGTAGTGGTTGGTAAATGATTTTAGGGGGTTCGAGCTCCCTTCTAGTAGCATCTTGAGAATGAGAGAAGGTTGCAGCCTTATGTAGGTGGGTGCATGTGTACTAATACGAGTTTGCATTAGTAAAACGTTTTAAGCAATTTTATATATAATAAATATTGAAGAGAGAGACGACAGTAGTGGCGCTCTTCTCCCGACTTGGGTTTCCACCTTAAATATTGGTGTTCATGTGTGATGCACTTCTGTGATGATTTATTTTGTTATTACTGTACCTATTTACTTCTTAACTATCTGATGCATAAATGATGAACTGGGCTAAGTAATGTTTTCTGAATAATTATCTAAACAGTAAGATATTTGGGTATATGCAAGTTTCCCTTAGGATAGTCGCATGTATACACTGGTTGGGATAATCAAAGTCACGTATAGAAATCAATAAAAGAAAAATAAAAGATTGTAATTCTTGTAAATTTTGATTCACCCACCCTCTCAGTATTTTTCCCAACAATTGGTATCAGAGCGGGTCCTTCTCAAGAAGCTTAATCGCTAGAAGGAAGATCATCTAAGATGAGAAATGAGGATGGAATAACATCTATCATACCACCACTCTTCAATGGAATTTTTTTTATCTTCTGGAAGATAAGGACAATATCATTTCTTCAGTCTCTTGGAGCAGATATCTGGGCTATTGGTGAAGGCGGTTACCAATATCCAGTAGCGATTCCAACAGATCCAGCAGCAAGGAAGAACTATGAAACCAATGGAAAGGATATCAATGCATTATTGGGGAGTTTCACTGATCAAAAAATTTCAAATTTATACATTTAAATACAACAAAGGAGATATGGGAAAAATCATTCTGAGCTATGAAGATGATGCCAAGGTAAAAAGTGCTAAATTCCAAACTCTCAGAACTCAATATGAAAATCTCAGAATTTTTTATGTCTAGATGAGATCGTAAATCATATGAGAAATTTTGGTGAAGTCATAAGTGACACCACTCTAGTAGAAAAAGTATTAATATCTCTGACTCCCAAATATGAGTCAAAAGTGTCTGTTATTGAATAGAAGCAGGATCTACAGACTCTTACCACTATTCAACTTCATGGGATTTTGACTGCGTGTGAAATGAGGAAAGGAGGTCCGTATGAAGTCAAAGAAGCTTCTTTTAGAGCTACTGCAAAAGGAAAGGATAAGGAAGAACAAAAATAATCACGATATGTGTCAGAAGAAGATGAGGTAAATTTTGTAAAGAAACTTCAACTTGGCACTGGAAGGTTCAAAGGTAAGCTTCCTTTCAAATGTTTTTCTTGTGGAAGAGTTGGTCATTACGTTGCTAAATGTCCTCATAAATATAATCATGAAAAGGGAAAGGATTTAGCAAAAAGTATTAGGAGAAGATTTATCAATAGAAAAAGTTACTATACTCATGAAGATAGTGATGGTTTATCAAATATTGAAGAAGGAGAATCTGATCAAGATATTAGACTACTCATGGCATTTGAAAAAGACTCTAGTGAGGCTAAAGATACTTTTATGGATGCCTTAGAAGAAAATTATTTTCTTGAAGAAATCAATCAACTCAAAATATGCTTGGAAGAGAACAAAATAGCCATAGATACTCTAAAGAATCAACTCAAAGAAAAGGAAAAGCACAATGAGAAATTAGAATATGAAATAGTAAGTCTAAGAAAGGAAATTTAGAAAGTAAAAACTTTAAATCTTAGATTTGCTAAAGGATATGAAACCTCAGATGAAATTATCAAGGTTCAATTCTCTCCTCTTGTGAAAACATGTCTTGGATATAACGGTGAATCTTCTTAGTCAGAAAAGTCCTCAGCTAAAAGCTATCTAAATACAGCAAAATCCAGCCAGCAAATCTTCTTCACTCAGCAAAAGAACAAAGACAATGTCCAGGTAAAGCATGATCACTCAAATTCAAGGATGAACAATAACATAAATATCAGTCAAAAGGTAAACAACAATAGAAGGTTCTATGATCGCATAAATTTATTCTTTTATGGACAATGTCTCCTTACCCATTTATTCTCCTCTTCAAGAAAAAATTGAATGTTCATTTGCAATAAATTTGGACATGAATTGAAATATTCCAAAATTTGCATGCGACAAATTGGAATATTAATTTTTTCTATTTTCACTTAGGAGTTGAATAATTGGGTGAGAAGGCCCATTCATAATAAAAACATGGATAAAATCCCCCTTGTATGGAAAGGGATCAGCCTTGGAACTAGATTTCACACCCTCATGTGTGAAAGGAGACAGTTGCAAAGAGGCTAGGTAAAGTTTGACCAAGTCAAATAGCATAGAGATATGAGGTGGAAAGCATCCTATGGGACAACGCAGAGAAAGAGGAGGGAATATTCCTTGAAGGAGGAAACCCTAATAGAGTGGGACCCATGGAGAGGGAGCTCTCATGTGTTTAAAAGGAGGGCAAGGAAACCATTGTTTCTCATGCATATGATTATAGATTTCTTGTCTGTTTAGACTCTTGGCATTCTCCAGCTGTTCAGCTAAGTTGTTGTGCTACTTAGCACAAGGATTTCCTGTTTAGGAATCCTTTTCCTTTCTTGAGAAGCCTCTTGAAGGAGTTGTATTGATTTGCCTCACATCTAGGCTTGAGGCCAACATCCTCCTCTAGTACGGTCTGTTATTTACCTTGAGAGTAATGTTGTGTGGTAGGGTGTTGCGGTGAGGATCACAACACCTTTTCCATCACCTTTTTCAGAGGGAGGAGTCTCTGTTTCCTTTGGGAGATAATTTTTGGAAGCCATTTTAGCTTATTGTAGATCTTGGCATTGGGCCAACTCATTCCTTTTCCCTAACTAGCTTATTTTCACGTTAGCTAACGTTATTTTTCATTAGTGGCGTAGGGTTTTGAATTGTTGGATGGAGGGGCAGATCTTCAGTGATAGGATCAACCTTTCACCTGAAGGATTCATTAGATGATATTTAGCCATCAGTTGTACCATATTCAACTATCTACATCCATTTCCATTTTTGAGTTAAATTTAACACTTATTGACTAGACAATTTTCAATTTTTTTATATTTCAGCAAATCCTTCACAAGTTGTTTTGTGTGTTTTCCGGGGTTGAGAGCTTTCTCCCCATTATTTATTGAGCCATATATTGTCATATATTTATTATTATGTAATATGGAGCAGTCCCTCTTATAAATTGGTCCTCTGCCTTGCATAAATTCATTGTGTAATCGGTGTTTCTCCATATTAATGTACATACATCCCATTAAGGGCTGGATTACTTTAGCAGGTAAACTCTTTCCTCAAGGTTGTATACCATTGCTGCATGTTACATTTTTTGGCTATCTACATATTTATGTACCCAAGCTTAATAAAATAATGTTTTTGTTCCATCTCTTGTTCAATAATTGTTGCAGTCCCTCATCGGTCACTTTCTAAAGACCACTAGGTGTGGGAGATCTATTTAACCCACCTAAAAGGATTTCTTTGGAGCCTCCTCTTGGATTTAAGACTTAGACACATTGTTCTAAGGGATCCAAGTCCTAGTTTCAAATCCTGTAGCAGCCATTACTGGAAAAATTCGTTTTCCATTCATGCCTTGCTAGCTGTTCCAAATTTGGGATATTACAGTGGTATCAAAGCAGTTTTCTTGGCTCAGCCTATGAGTCTCAGCCCAAGAAGACAAAAGAAGATCATAATGATGAAGAAAATGAGATTACTCTCATCAGTGTTTAGAAATAAGAAGAGTCTCTCCAAGAAGGAGGAACAAGAAGAAAAGGAAGGATAATGCACTTCCTATTCTCATCGAGAAGAAGACAACCATGAAAGATACTTGGACCATCTGATTCTAAGTAAGTACCTTGTTGAGTACAAATCTCAACCTAGAGCCTTAAAAGTGACTCTAGCTTTTCCAGATTTGAACCAGTTGAAGGAAGAGAAAAGACCCTGCAGCAGAAGAGAAATCAAAGGCAATAGATTTTTGTTGTCTACCTTTGATGGGTTATCTACAACAAGAGCTTGGGTGAGGAAGTTGGAAGCCTTTTTCCTGCTACATCCTGTAGTGGAGAAAGAAGTTGTTGATGTTAGGTGCCTATATTACTAGTATAGTCCCTTATTATTGTTAGTGTAACCCCCTTATTTTTATTATTATACCCCTGTAACCCCCATATTGTTATTATTGTGCCCTTAAATTATTATTGTTAGTTCGGCTAGGATTACATTGTGGCCCACTAGGATCACATTGTGGCCCCATGGACTCCTATATATAGAAAGGAGGCTTTTTAATTTGTATCATCCAAGAATTGTTCATTCATGTAATGTATTGGAGGTTTCCCCCTCGAAGTGGCTTATTTATAAGGTGTTGATATCTCTTTTCTTCTATTTTTGGAGTTGGTTTCACAACATTTGGTATCAAAGCTTTGGGATTCTAGGATTTCACTGCTCCAAACAGGTCATCGTGGCATTTTCACTATAAAGTTTTTTCTACGAAGGTTCAGAAGCTAAAAAATTTTAGGGTCCAAAGCCAAACTCTTGAGGAACATCTTCAAAAAAATTTAGATCTTGGTTTGAAATATTTTCAGAGATATGATCTGTGGAAGGTAGGTCATTTTGCAGGCTCCTGAATTTAACCTAAACAGGGCATCATGGAATTTTCGCTATAAAATTGTTTCTACAAAGGTCAGAAGCTGAAATTTTTAGAGTGCGAAGCTGAAATCCTTAGGAACATTGTCACAAAATTTCAGATCTTGGTTTGCAATATTGGCGGAGATATGATCTTTGGAAGTTAGGGCTTTTTCAGGCTTCTGAATTTCATCTCAAAAAGGTGATCATGGGAAAATATTTATAACTCTCTCTCTGAGCATCGGATTGGAATGATGTAAAAAGTGACTGCAAGTACACAGAATGTAGTTTTCTGTCTATCAATTTTATAGGAAAAGGAGAAAAACAGTGACACGTGGCAAGTCGTACAAGTTCACTTTACTGAACTAGTCCATAATTGGGTCATTGTGAGTGATTGGACATAAATTTGTCTTGAAGAATCCAAATCAGATCAGACCTATGGAATTTGAAAGAAGCTTCAAAGGGATACTACAGGGTTGAATTTTAGATATTGAGGATCTGCAATTATAGAGATAATTCAATTTCAATATCGAGCTCCTCAAAAGCAAGTAAAAGGTGTGTATTTTTTTTTCTGAATTGCATAAGTCTTGTTTTAAGAATTAATTTGAATTGATTCCAAGGGAATATTGTAGAATATATATCAGTATTGGATTCCAAAATGCCCCCTAAAAAGAATTAAACACCCATTAAGACTTTATAAGGCTCTACTATGACTCATGAAGACGAAGAATGGCGACATGACCTATCAAAATTACAAGAGCAAGTGCAACAAATTTCACTCTCGCAAAGAGCAACAAAAAATGACATGGAAGTTTTGAAAAAAGGCATGGAAACTAAGATGGATGGTTTGAAGAAAGGCGTGCCATCTAAGATGGATGTTTTGAAGAATTGCATGGATGGAATGGAAGCTAAGATGTATGGCATGGAAGTTGGCATCGAATCTAAGATTGATGACATGGAAGCTAAGATTGATGAAAAAATGGAAAACATGAAGAAGGATCTAAAAGCAAACATGGAAGGTTTGACAAAGTCGATACAAGAAATTTTTCCTAATGGTGAAAAGATAGTAGATGAAACTCATGATGAGAACAAAATAAATGTTAATCATGATTTCATAAACTTTAATGTTGGAAGGAAGAACCACCATATTCCAAAAATGGATATGAGGAAATTTGATGGAAAGGATCCTGTAACATGGATTCTACATATGGAGCAATATTTTGATCTCAATAATGTGCAAAACACACAAAAGGTATGCATCCCAACTTTACATTTATAAAAAAATACATGTGTATGGTATCGATGGATTTTCTCCCATAAAAAAATTGTCACTTGGTCAATTTTTACGGAGGAAATTATAGCGCATTATGAGGATACAAAGAGAAACACCTTCTTTAGCCAATTTATAAATCTCAAACAAAAGTGTCCAGTGGGGGAGCACATTGAGAACTTCCAAAAATTGAATATAAGGGTAACCGATATTCCAGAGGAACACATGATTGATCTCTTCATAGGTAATTTAAAGGATAACATCCAACATGAAGTTCGTGTTTTGGAATATGATTCATTGGAGAAGGCAATCAGGTTGGCAAGAAAAATATAATGTAAAATTATGGCGACAAGGAATCCTACCACTCACTTCTATAAAGAGGGAAGTGTTGCTAGTCCTAGATTTCCACAACCTACAAGGTTGACACCACAAAAATTGGAAGAAAAAATAGCAAAAGGGATTTTCTACAGTTGTGGATATCATAAGTGTGTTGAGAATAAATTATTTTACATAGATTTTGAAGAAGAAGAAGAAAATGAACAAGAATTTTCAAAAGAAGAGGGTATACACCAGGAACCAACCCTAGAAGAGGAAGAAATGAGGGTATCATGTAATGCATTGGCAGGAATTACCACTCCTCAAACTCTTAAGATAGAAGGACATATCAAAAAGAAAAAGGTAATAGAGTTGATTGATTCAGGTAGTACCCATAATTTTATTCATTGTAAGGTAGCCAAGGAATTGAATTGTTTGCTATACCCAACACCAGAATGTCAAGTGATGGTTGCAAATGGAGGAACTATAAATTTCTCTGGAAAATTCCATAACATCAAGCAAACCATGGGGGAATATGTATTTAATAGTCCAATGCTTTCGATTCCTATGGGAGGTGCTCATGTTGTAGTAGGAGTACAATGGTTACAATATTTGGGGACGATAGCTTTTAATTTTCAAGAAATTTTCTTGAAATTTTTTTCAGAAGGTAAGGAAGTTGAACTACAGGGTATTGCAGGGAATTTGGGAAAGATAATAAGCTCTAATGTCATGACAAAGCTTCTAAATAAATAACAACGAGGCATAATTTCACAATTATGCTCACTAGAAGTTCCAACATCAAAATCATCTATTTCTGCAGATCTCCAAAAAGTCTTGGACAATCATTCCAAGGTGTTTGAAAATCCCAAAGGACTCCCACCTATTCATGATCATGATCATGCTATTCATTTGATTCCTGGAAATGTTCCTCCAAGCATAAGGCCTTATAGATATCCTTATGTCCAAAAGAGTGAAATTGAACGTATGATTACAGAAATGTTCGAGGCTGGTATAATTCAACCTAGTCAAAGTTCTTTCTCTGCTCCTGTAGTATTGGTACACAAGAATGATGGATCATGGTGCATGTGTCCAGATTATAGGGAGCTAAATAAACTCACCATTAAAAAAAAAATTCCCATTCCTATGATTGATGAATTATTGGATGAATTACATGGAGCAATTTATTTTACCAATTTGGATCTTTGTTCAGGATATCATCAGATTGGAATGAAGACTAAAGATATTCCGAAAACAATATTTCGAACTCATGAGGGTCATTATGAATTTTTGGTCATGCCTTTTGGCCTTACTAATGCACCTTCTACATTTCAAGGATTGATGAATTCCATTTTCAAACCATTCCTTAGAAAATTTGTGCTAGTATTTTTTGATGATACACTAATCTACAATAGGTCTTGGAAGGATCATGTTCAACATGTTGACAGGGTGCTCAAACTATTGCAGGAGAAACAATTGTATGCAAAAGCATCCAAATGTTTCTTTGGAGTACAAGAGGTGGAATATCTAGGTCATATTTTATCTCACTAAGGTGTTAAGTTAGACCCTAACAAAATTAAAGCCATTAAGGAAAGGATAGTCCCCACAACCATTAAGCAGTTGCAAGGATTTATCGGGTTAACAGGGTATTATCGCAAGTTTGTAAAAAATTATGGGAGAATAGCAGCACCTCTAATGACATTATTGAAGAAAGATGCATTTTCATGGACTCCTGAAGCAACTAAGGCCTTTGAACATCTTAAAGAGGTAGTGTGCCTAGCACCAGTCTTAGCTACCCCAGACTTCACAAAAACCTTTATTGTGGAATGTGATGCCTCAGGAAATGGAATTGGTGCTGTTTTAATGCAAGAAGGAAGATCCATTGCTTTTGAAAGTCGTCCAATCAAAGGAAAGTATATACAGAAAGCTATTTATGAGAAGGAAATGTTATCAATACTGCATGCACTAAAGAAATGGCAACCTTACCTAATGGGAAGACACTTCAAGGTAAAAGCTAATCATGATAGTCTTAAACACCTTTTGGAACAAAGACTATCTTCAGAAGAGCAGCAAAAATGGGTCACAAAGATGTTGGGTTATGACTTTGAAATAATCTACAAAAAATGGAAGCTAAATGTTGTTGTGGATGCACTCTCAAGAAATAATGAAGAGGTGGGAGCATTGGTTTGTGCCATTTCTATTATCCAACCATATTGGATAACCGAAGCAAGGGATGAATGGAAGAAGGATGAAGTGTGGACACTCATTCAAAAGTTACAACAAGATCCTAGTACATCTGATACATTTAGTTGGAAAAATGATTCCTTATGGTACAAAGATTGCTTATATCTTTGTAATAATTCCCAACTAAAACAAAAGATTATTTTGGAATTGCACACTTCTCCTTTAGGAGGACACTCAATATTTTTAAAAACTTACCATAGGGTGAAGAAATAATGTTTTTGGGATGGCCTTAAATATGATATCCAAAATTTTGTGGTGGAATCTTTGGTTTTCCAGCAGAATAAATTTGAGACAATTAAGACCCCGGGTCTTCTACAACCTTTATCCATTCCAAGCCAACGTTGGGAGGAGATTTCAATGGATTTTATCACAGGTTTACCTAAGTCCGAAGGAAAGAGTGTAATCATGGTAGTAGTTGATAGACTTACCAAGTATGCACACTTTTGTGCATTATCTCATCCATTTAAATCTATTACAGTTGCTACTACATTTATGGAAACAATTCAAAAGCTACATGGAAACCCAAAGGTTATTGTGAGCGACAGAGATCCCATTTTTACTGGAAATTTTTGGATGGAGTTATTTTCTTGTTTGGGTAATCAATTAGCTAATAGCTCATCTTATCATCCTCAAACCGATGGTCAAGCTGAGATAGTAAATAAGTGTTTGGAAGGATATCTTCATTGTTTTGTATCTGATAAACAAAAACAATGGGTCAAGTGGTTACCTCTTGTTGAATGCTGGTATAACACTTCCTTCCATACTGCAGCAAAAATGACCCCATTTATGGCACTTTATGTATATCATCCACCATCCATCACATCATATTTAAGATAAAATTTGAAGGTTCAAGAAGTGGAAGATCACATCGAGCATCAACAAGAAGTTCTCCAACTCTTAAAGGATAACCTAAATTTGGCACAAAATCGAATGAAACAAAAAGCAAATCAACATTGTAGCAAGAGAATTTTTGATGTAGGAGACTGGGTAATTTTACAGCTACAACCATACAAACAAATTTTCCTCAAGCAAGCTAAGAAAGATAATAAATTATCGCCAAAATACTATGGTCCTTACAAGGTGTTGCAAAAGATTGGTACTATGGCATACAAATTGGAGCTTCCTACTTCTTCATGGGTGCATCCAATTTTCCATGTTTTATGTTTAAAGAAGGTTATAGGTGAAAATATTCCAGTTCAAAAAATATTGCCCGAACTTGATGAGGAAGGAAAAATCATATTGGAACCTGAAGTGGTCATGAAAACAAGAAATCGACAGCTACGAAATCGATCAATTTTAGAGTATCTCATCAAGTGGAAGAACTTACCCACTGAAGATTCTACATGGGAGGATGAGAATTTTATACAAAAGAACCCAGAGCTACTCAAGCATTGAGGATAACACTTTTTTTAAGGAGAGGGGCATGTTAGGTTCCTATATTACTAGTAAAGTCCCTTATTGTTGTTAGTGTAACCCCCTTATTGTTATTATTGTACCCCTGTAACCCCCATATTGTTATTATTGTGCCCTTAAATTATTATTGTTAGGTTGGCTAGGATTACATTGTGGCTCACTAGGATTACATTATGGCCCCATGGACTCCTATATATAGAAAGGATGTTTTTTAATTTGTATCATCCAAGAATTGTTCATTCATGTAATGTATTGGAGGTTGCCTTGTCGAAGTGGCTTATTTGTGAGGCATTGATATCTCTTTTCTTCTATTTTTGGAGCTGGTTTCAAAAAAGTTGAGATATCAATGCTGTACATGAAGGGTGGAGCCTATGTTTGGTGGTTCAACCACTTGAGAAATGCAAGGGTGAAAAATTTTGCAAAGTTCACTCAAAGGTTGATCAAAACTTTTGCAAAATTCACTCAAAGGTTGATCAAAATTTTTTATGGAGAAGAGACAAAGGAAGGAAAGCTCACACTACCACTTGAGGAACCTTGTAATAACGTTGTCACACTCATAGAAGAGCATCCACATGCAACAATAGTTTGGGTAGCCAACACATTGAAGGAAGGGACTCTTGTAGCCCTACAAGAGATTCCCAAATCTCATCAAGGTATGAAGAAATTTCTACTATCTCTTGTTACAGCAAATTTTTTTTATAGTTGTGGAAATTTTCTTTTGCATGACCAAGGGTCAAATCACACTGCTAAGCTAGAGCAGAAATATTGCACTGTGCTGTGCAACATGGAAACATTAAAGGAGGAAATAAACCATCATCCTCATGAGCCATTGTTGGATTGCATGTCACATTTGAGTTGGGGTTTGAAGACTTGAAGATAAGGATGGAAGATAGTAGACATCTTGAAGTGAGAAACCCTTTCTCCTTTCTAGATGACCCTTTCTCAATGAGCACCTCTCAGCTCAAAGATAAACTTCTAATTCCAGCTGATCCAAGACCTCATTGGTTTTGGGGGACTATTGATGAGGAGGAGATCTCATGGAGAGATTTATTAGAGGTGCATATGCACTACACGTTGTTAAGGATTTTCTTCCTTTCTCACATCAAATCTACATGGATTCAAGGAGGGAGAAGATAGAAGATGGAGGACATCTTAGGATGGATACCATCTCTCATCCTTGTGTTGGAAATTCCTTAAGTGAGCCATACATCATGATGGGAGGTTTTTTCCTACCACCCGTTTGGGTCCTTGTGGGATCACATTGATCCTTGAGAAGATTGCATTTCAAAATCCCATGAAGTGCAAAGACAGGAATCTAATTTGGGAGGATGGTAGCTGTTGGGCAGTGAAAGAGGTATGAAATTACTATGTATTTACTCATTATATTACCATAGATATACTCCTGTTTTCCTTGGAAAGGTAATTTATCATAAGAATTACAATAGAATTGGAAAGGTTTATGTTTAGTACAAAAAGATGACTAAAGGTTACTTTTTGATTGACAAAACATGAATTCGATGAGGTGAACAGCTGTACCAAAGGCGGGGTTGAAAGTAATATAACTAATACTCCATCAGCGTTGAACCATATCCAGCCAAAGGCAAAGAGATCTGAATGAATAGCTCAGAAAAGGTAGGGGACAGCTCGGCCTTGGTCAGAGTAAACATGATGATGACTAAACGAAGAGGAGTGAATCCCTCAGGATCCTTCGATCCTGAGGGATCACTGTTCAAACTCATCTGATTCCTTGATTTGTCTGTTGAGATTTGATATATAAAGCAATGTCCTTTAGTGACAAAGGGATGACAGTTGTTGTTGAAGTCAGGGAGTTAGTCGAAAGGCTTTACATTTAAACATTTCCTCTGTAATATAATGTTTTATTGACTCTCGGTTTTGAGAGAACCTTCTATGTAATACTTATGTTGGTTTAATATAAGACACGTGTTTCATCCATCTTATAAAGCTCTGAATCAGTCCAGCAGTATTTCACTGGTGCTAAGGGCCCGGCTCTGGTGGAATCACTTCGCTGTTTGTATTTTTAATCCTTGCTTACTGTTGTGTGAAGTGTGTTTAATGTTTATTGCAATTACAAAATCGGTTTGTTGTTGTTAGATCAAATACAGAGTCATTTCTATTTCATCCTTTACAAGAAGCACATATTCCGTTCTGTTATCTTGTTATCATTATAAAGCTTTGTTGTTCTGTATCTGATTTGAGTTGTTGTTCCATTAGTTTCTGATTTGTTACAATTGATTGTTGCATGGTAAGTGGCTGTCGACAGGATTAAAGCATAGAAATCTAGTTTCTTGATTATGTTAGAATTGTAATTGTTGTTCATTTCATGTTACTGTTCCGTTTCTATTCATTATTTATAGTTTTCGATTAGCAAACAGATGAGTTATAGTTACATGTTGCTGTTCCTTTCCATATTTCGTTTCTTTTAAGTTACTTTCATTGAATTTGCTTTCGGTTTCTTTAAGATCTCCAATTGTAGAGGATAGAGGTTATTGCTTCCAAGTCCCCAAATTGGTCATCTTGCATCGATTTCTAAGGGAAAGAGTTACTGCTACTGCATCCTTGATTGATGTTTTGCAAGATTGATGTAGTGCGATCTTTCCATTCATGTCACTGTAATTAGGTTTTGTTACAAGCATTTGTTAATTTTGCATTTTTTATTCTGTACTACATCTTCACAGCATTGCTCTTAGATAATTGCAGCCTTAGAAAGAGTACACTCTTGAAATAAAAATTCGCTCCCGGATTGATGATTAATGTAGGCTAATTAGGTGTTCAAAAGATACCTTTTTATGACCCAACATTTTGGCGTTGTTGCCGGGGAGAGTGTATGCCATTTTAAAGGAGTAATGCACAGCTGATTGTTTTCTGCTTGCGAAGAATTGGGTATTAGAGACGGAAGGTAAGAACCTACGCACTGGGTAAGAAACACACTTGCTCGTAGCCCAATTCACAGCAGAAGTACGTAAGCTTCCTTTTCTAGGTAGGAATGAAGGTTTGTTTCTTTGAATGAATAAACCAACTAAGCGAAACAAAATTCCTCCTAAAACTGAAAAACCTAAGGAACCGGTGACCCTTGGGCGCACAACGTTTATTGACGAAATCCTTAAAAGAACTGAATCTCAGCCATCAGTAGGATTTAAAATAACTACTTATAGACAACCTACTAGTTCCCTTCAGGCTACAGAGTCACCATTTGAAGCCTTTGCTGAGATACACAGTCAAAGAGATGGAATTGAGAAATATTCCCAAGAAATTGAGAATCCTTGCATAAGTTTCCTTCAAGAAGGGAACTCTAGCAATCTCTGAGAAGGAGAAGGGGAAACGGGGGAAACCAAAGATTCAAAATCTCCTATTAAAATCGCCCAAACAATAAGCATCCCAGATAAGGGAAGTGTTATTCAAATTATTCAGAAGCAAGGTCCTGAATCACCTCAAACAGTAGGTCAATAGGAAATACTTATTATTCCAGACAAAGGGAGTGTTGTCAAAGCCATTCCTACCCCTGCTCGTCAACCTAGAAATTCCTTGGAAATCCCAGAGGGATATTGGCACATCTTCGATCAAATGGCCCAGAACCAAAATCAGAATCAATAGGCACCCCAGCAAACCTCTACGCTGCAATATCCTATAGTAGATACTGCAGAAAATGCACCTATGAAATCCATCCCCCTTTAACATATTCCGACATTTCATGGCTTAACATCAAAGGACCCAGATGCGTTTTTGTTTGAATTTTATGTGCTATGCAGAGGATATGATTACACCACCGACGCCCAAAAACTAAAACTATTCCCTTCTACATTAAAAGGGGCAGCCTTACGATGGTTTATGGGATTAGGTGGGGGTGTCATAACTGATTAGGATCATATGAAGGCTGCATTTTTAAAGAAGTATCAAGATTATTGCAGGTCTTGGGAACTAAAATATGAAATATTCCAAATGACAGCAAAACCAAATGAAACCTTGGAAAAGTATGTGGAACGGTTCCAATACAATCTTCAGAGATCCCCTTATGCATCTTTACCCTTACCTGATAATGTTTTGAAAACCACATTAATTAGGGGAATGAAAGATCAATGGATTGAAACATTGAATATTATGGGAAAAGGTGATATATATTATGAAAGTTATCCTAACATCATTGATTTGTGTATCAGGAGTTTGAGGGGAAATACAAGGTTGAAATCAGCAGAACGTGATATAATTACAAGGGAAAATAAGACCTCCAATGAAGGTGTGACTCGTGTAGAGATTGGAAATCTGCTAGAATACTTTAAGAAAGACATACTTGGGACTCTAACAACGCAGTTCGATATTATGCAAGCCAAACAGAAATAGGCAGAAGCAGAGCAAAACTTGGCAATATTCTGTCCCAGATGTAGAAAGAAACACAACCACAAAGAATTCCCATTGGATGTGATTAAAGTCTGCGCCATTTGCACGAAAGATCACCCTACAGAGGGATGTCCTTCGCTTCCTGGATTAAAAGAAGTTTATAAGGAGGCATAAGAAGAATCAGAAGTGCTATGTCTGCTTAATCAGCGCCAACAATGGTAGCCGCGACCATCAAGTATGCCAAATGATCCATTTTATTTTCATCCTCCTCAGTATAATACTCAAAAATATAGCGGAATGTGGCAGAATCAACCACCTTTCCCCAATTGGTCACAACAACCATTTCCTCCCACATCTTGGCCAAATAAAACAAACCAAAATAATTGGCCTAGCTTTCCTTTCTACCCACCATTTTGGCCTACACAATGGTCCCCCTCTACTTCCCATAGTCAGGCCTGGCAATCAAACTGGCAAAAACCTACAAATCAGCCAGCTGGATCAATTCCTCTCTCTCAACCTACACTGCCAGCTCCTTATACAAACCCCCAGACCAACTTAAGACCACAACTCCCAGCCCAACCCAACCCAAACCCAAACAATAGGCTAGTTCAGTCTGTCCAAATAATAGAACCCCCAGAAATAGAAACTGAACTGAGGGAGTGCAATGATATTCAATTAAGGTCTGGGCGCATAGTGGAAATAGAGAGAAACAATGATGTCCACATTGAAGATCTGTTACCTATATAACAAACAATACAAAGTGAGAAGGAAGTTCAACAACGAAGTCAACAACCAGTAACAAATTCCTCTCCACCATTCCCAGAACAATTAATTATACCTCGTCCATTAGAACAACCTAATTTTGATCTTCTAGGAGAATTAAAAAATTTATGTATAAAATTCCCTCTCCTCTAAGATATTCAAGAAATTCCTATATATGCAAAAACCAGTAAGGAATTATGCATAAAAAAGCCAAAGAGGAGAACAACAACCAATCCTACTGTCCAAGTATTCGGTACCTTATCTGACTTATTATCAAGAATGGAAACACCCATCAAATATGAAGACCCAGGAAATCCTATAGTGACAGTACAGATCAATGGGCAATCATTTCCAAATGCCTTAGTTGATTTGGGAGCAAAAATCAATATTTTAACAACCACCACTTGTCAAAAAATTTGCATTACATCACTAGAACCAACAACAACTTTGTTGGAATTGGCTGACCGATCAGTAGTCAAACTAGATGGTACACTACAAGATGTAATGGTATCTGTAGATTCCTGGGAATACCCTACTGACTTCTTGGTTATCAATCCAAAGAACCGACTAGATGGAAATCCATTAATCTTAGGTAGACCTTGGTTGGAAACTGCCAATGCTTATATTGGATGCCGACAAGGCAACATGACAATAAAAAGGGGAAATTATGTCAAGAATTTAGCCCTATATCCCCTAGCCCAACCAAGTCTATCAATAATCAAAACAAGGAAACCACCTGCATCATATTTTATGGAAAATATGAGATCACCTCTAACTATAGAAAATGCTCTTTATTTTAAAGATCAAACAGAGGATGATATCATTAATAGTTTTATCAGTAAATCACAAACCAGATCTCATTTGCAATGCCATATGATCAAGGCAACATTCGATAATAAAGAAGAAGAAGATCCTTTCAAAGATATTCCTGATCAAGCAATACCTACTAATTTTGTGTACAATAGCAAGGTTGTAGAAATTGAGCCTGGAAAAACTCTAAACATCAATAAAAATCTCACTACTGAACAAGAAGAGAAATTGGTCCAATTATTACGAAAATACAAAGCAGCCTTTGCATGGGATTACCCCGATATGAAAGGAATTGATCCTCAATTTTGTACTCACCACATTTATATTGAAAAAGATGCAAAACCCATTCGCCAACCTCAAAGAAGACTAAATCCTCACCTTAAAGATATTGTGAAAGCTGAATTACAAAAACTATTGGATGTTAATTTCATCTACCCAATATCTGATAGCAAGTGGGTCTCTCCATTAGTAGTGGTACCAAAAAAGAACCGAAAGTGGAGGATATGTGTAGATTACCGTGAACTTAACAAGGCAACACAGAAAGACCACTTTCCCTTTCCTTTCATTGACCAGGTATTAGACACATTAGCAGGGAAGAAATTCTTTTCTTTCCTCGATGGCTTTAGTGGGTACAATCAAATACAGATTACCCCTAAAGACCAGGACAAAACTACTTTTACCTATCCATGGGGGACATTTTCCTACCGAGTCCTACCTTTTGGCCTATGCAATGCCCCTGCTACATTTCAAATGGAAATTCTCAGCATCTTTGTAGACTTAATAAATGAAGGCCTCGAAGTATATATGGATGATTTCACATCTTATGGGGATGACTTTCAGCCTGCATTGGAAAACCTAGAAAAGGTATTGCAAAGATGTATTGACACTAGGCTTTGCTTAAGCCACGAAAAGTGTCTTATGATGATGACTGAAGGAGTTATCTTAGGGCATTATATTTCAGTAGCTGGAATTCAAGTGGACCCAGCTAAAATTCAAATAATCTTGTTAATTCCCACACCCACCACACAAACAGAGGTACGTAGCTTTCTTGGATTTTCTAGTTGCTATGGAAGATTTATAGAACATTATTCTCGAATAGTTGCACCTTTATATGCACTGACTGGAAATTTCGATTTCATTTGGATAGATAAATGTGATAATTCCTTTAATGATTTGAAAAAGCTTGTTTCAACATCCCCAGTGCTGAGGGGCCCAAATTGGATTTTTTCATTCCAAATTTCATCCGATGCCTCAGAAACAGCAATTGGAGTAGCACTTGGGCAGGAGGAAGACAAGAAGCCATATGCAATTTATTATATTAGAAAAAATCTATCCCCTGCTAAATTAAATTATACTATGACTGAGAAAGAATTTTTAGCTGTAGTTCATGCTATAAACAAATTTAGACATTATATAACTGGGTATCCTGTAGTACTATATACTGATCACTCTACCATTAAATTTTTAGAAAACAAACCTATTACAAATGGAAGGGTGACAAGATGGTTGATTTTACTGCAGGAATTCGATATTACAATCAAAGATTGACCTAGGAAAGAGAACCCTGTAGCTGAATTTCTATCAAGAATGCCAAAGCCAACAGATACAGAAGCAGTTGAAGACCACTTTCTAGATGAACATCTCTTCGCTGTTACTATCAGAACACTGTGGTATGATGATATAGAAAAATATTTGGGAATAGGTAAATTACCTAAACATCTATCCCTTAATGAACATAAGCAAATAATACACCGTAGTACCCGCTTCTCCTGGATTGGGGGCTACCTATTTTATACAGGTGCAGATATGCAAATAAGGAGATGTGTTAGGGAGGATGAGGTATTTGACATCTTGAAAGTATGCCATGATGGACAGTGTGGCAGACATTTTGCAGATCGTAGGACTGCCCATAAAGTTTTACGAACAAACTATTATTTTCCTACTATATTTAAATATGCCAAAAAATTCGTGCAGGCCTGTGATAGCTACCAAAGGGCAGGTCGCCCTGGACAGTCTGATGAAATGCCTTTGAACCCTCAATTAGTGATTGAACCGTTTGAATGTTGGGCCCTTGACTTTGTTGGTCCTATTAGCCCCCCATCAAACCAAAAAACATACATCCTAGTTGCAACCGAGTATGTCACCAAATGGGTTGAAGCAGAGGCTCTTTCAAAAGCTACAGAGGACTCTGTAATATAGTTTCTTTTCCAAATCTTTGTGCGCTATGGCCTCCCAAGAGACATAATCACATATGGAGGACCACAGTTTGTAGGTAATAAATTAGCTAAAACATTGCAAAACTACCACATTCAGCACAAGATTACAACTCCATATCACCCATAGGCCAATGGCCAAGTAGAGAGCACGAACAAAGTAATTGAATCTATATTAACAAAAACCGTTGCCTCACATAGACGAGATTGGGCCTACATATTGCCAGAAGCATTGTGGGCATATCAAACAACATGGAGACCTACTACCGGATATTCACCATACCAATTGGTATTTGGAAAATAACCCATCTTTCCTATATAATTCGAAATTCAAAAATTAAGAACAGCTCAAAAGGTGGGTCTAAATCTGAATGAAACCTAGGCTAACAGACTGTAGCAAATTAATGAGTTAGATGAAATTAGGCTCTCTGATCTTCAGCACACAACACTAATTCAGCAACAGAGAGCCAAATGGCATGATGCCCATATCAAATAAAAGATCTTCCACGAAGGATATTGGGCACTCCTATATGATTCTAGGTTTCAAGATTTCCCAGGAAAACTCCAGACACGATGGCTCAGACCCTATGAAATACAAAAAGTGCATGATAATGGCACTATTACATTAGTTACCATTGACGGATCTGGACATTCCTTTAAGGTAAACGGTCATCGAGTATGATTTTATCATAAACCGCTTACCCAGGAATCCTTTTACCAACAGTTACGGGAAGATTCTACTATGGAAATTCTCGCTGAAGGGGAGAACTCCTCCTTGGCACCAGTTTTATAAATCATTTTTTTTTAATTATGTACATAAAGCATTTTTTTTCGCTTTTTGATTGTTAAAAAAAAAAAAAAAAACCTTCTGTTAATATCACTTCTTTATTTCTTCATCATTTGTTTCATGAAATTCGGGTTTTAAAAAAAAAAAGGAAAAAAGAGAAATTTATTTATTTATTTCGTTTGTTTTGTTGTTCCTTTCTAAAGGAACAACACTTCTGTTGTTCCTTTCGAAAGGAACAGTAGTTCCACACAGTGCTTTTGTTGTTCCTTTCCAAAGGAACAACACTTCCACAGAGTATTTTTCTACCGTTCCTTTCGAAAGGAACAACAACTCCGCAGATTTTTTTTGCTGCTGTTTTTAAAGGAACAACACTTTTTGAGTAGATTGTTTTTTGTTTTAAGCCATCATTTTGAATTTTTGATCACTTTTCCAAAGGAAAATATATCATTTATATACAATCATACAAATTAAAGCTTATTGTAATCAGCAAATCAAAATAAATCGTCATTTTTAAGCAAATTGTCTAGTAATGATAAGAAAAAAGGAAAAAAGGGCATGATCAATAACATAACTTTGCTATTTTATTACCATTGAATTAATTTGATCGATTATCTTTATCATGACCGGTTCTTTCCCACATGCTATAACTTTCTTTGATTTTTATCTATGGAATAGGAATAAGCGCATATTTTTTTTCTATTGAGATGTTCAGAATTCTTCCACCATCCCTAGTCTTAAGGAGTGTTGAGCCATCCCTTATGAATAAATGAGGAAAAGTGTTGTAAGAAAAAGAAAAAATATTTACATATTTTATTAATAATCTTATGATTTTGCAGATGGAGGATAGGGGGTCTCATCAAGAGCTAGCCTACCGTGATCATAGGGAAGGCAGTGAAGTGGCATTCCCATTATGGCCACCAAACCAGGGAAATGGTCCAATAGAAAATTGAAAAAATCAAGAAGTCCTTGGAACAGGAGGTCTCATCATGAGCAAGCCTGCCCACCTTTCACTTCTTCCCAGTGAATGGCATTGTGGTTTATCTGGTCACCAAGCCAGCACAATGGCTTCTGTCATGATATTCAATAAAAAGCACTTCCTCAGTATAAATAAAGGACAATGGTTCCGTGGGTAAGAAAGAAACTCTGTCAAGGTTATGGACACCTGTGGGCAACAGAGCTCTGCTAATGGTATTGAAGTCACATTTATACATATCAATAGTTATATTTAACCCTTTTCCTATATCTCTATTTAAACATCAAATGAAAATATGAATTCTTTACCTTTACTTCCGAACCTATTATACATGAAAATCATTACAAATCGATCATATTAATCTCAAATGGTAAATAATGCAATTGTACTTATGTTTATCTTATGATGTCCCTTCTCCTCGTATTTGAATCATTACAAAACAATTTTCTATTCATTACCGATTCATCACATGCATTGATTTCAGTAATTGCTATAATCTGAGTGAATGTATCATAATCACGCCTGCTTTTTACTGTTGTACTACTATTGTCCCACACTTGCCTCTCTCAATTGACGGTCAGGGATGACCTATCATTCATTCGGGGGGCGCGGATGTCTGCATGTAGATTAAACCCCAAGATTTCTTTACCTGTATTTGAACCAAATCCATGCATTTTAGGAAATAACAAATTTTCAACGAACCATGCTGTGCTGTTCCATTGTGATTACTATGTGCTGAGAGAAATTAACAGAGCGCAGAAACAATGGGAGGATAGCCAATTCACAGTGAACCACAGGTGTTGATCATTTCCGATGTTGCACAGGCAATTTTAGAAAGACTGGGGTGGATTACATATTTCATGAGAATGCAGCAACCCCATGAAGCAGTGGCCACTAAATTTTTATTGAACTTACAGGAAGGATCCTCCATGGTCAGAGGAAGACAGATAGTTGTATCCGACGAGATAATTGCAGTGGTGTCTAGCATCCCTGCGCAAGGGAATATTTGGACTCAGAAGAAGATTAGGATTCGAGAAGCCATGAAGATTTTTCAAGATGATGGACAGACGTTAGTTATCAAAGGTAAAGGAGTCCAGCCAGCGTCATTAGGAGAACAAAGGAAAGAGTTAGCCAAGATTGTGTAGGCTTACATAACTTGCGATGGAAGAAAGGATGTGGTAAGTCCTCGCCACCTTAAACTCCTGGCTTTATTAAAACATAAATGCACCATTAATTTTCCTGCATTTTTAAATTCTTTGTTACATGATACTACTCGTGGTATAAGAAAAGCTCAACATGCAGATATGGTGGTCAGGCACCATTGTCTAATATGATTAATAGTGAGTCGTAGCCTCGCCCAGCAAATGACCAGCTGGGAAGAGTTAATATGTTCCATTAACGAAGGGTTAGCTTTACCCGCTCCAAGACGGAAGAGGATGGCCGGCTCAATAGCTGAGCCTTCTACTCACAGACAGTCCCTTCGATTGAAACGAAGTAGGAGGATGGTGGAAGGACTTCCGGGCAGTAGCAATCAGCCCCTGGAATTGCACAGCTCAGAGGAGGAACAACCTCCACAATTGGAGGGAGTAAGCCCTCGTACTGATGAGGAAGAAGAATTGGAAGGAGAAATTCGCTACTCAGACGAAGAAGAAATAAGTCGCCATACCGGTAGTGAAAAAAAATCCAGTGCAGAGGAAGGAGATAATGAGGAGGAAGAAATTGAAGGAAATACTGAGGAAGAAGAAGTTGAAGGAGAAATTCGGTACTCGGATGAGGAGGAAGGAAGTTATCACACATGTGAGGAGGATGGTGACAATCATAGCAGCAATAAGGATGAAACAGAGCCTCCCGAAAATGTTATCATAAGCCCTTTATAGGAAGACTAATTGGCCCAAATTTTCGCCAATATGAGTGATTATGCATGGCCTCATAGCCCTTTGGACCTCAATATTGATATTAATCAACTACCAGAGTACTCTGCTATCGATAAAGGAACAGCTAGAGAAATGTTGAATGAAACAACAAACCCTAGCGAAGCTAGGGTTGCTTCCCCTGAGAGGCGTGAACAGAATAAAGAGAACACCGGAGATGGAAGCCCCCAGGAGACTCCAGAGTTAACTGAGAATATGATTCCCGAAGAATTTAGCCAAGGGGGTATGAATGTGGAAGAAGAACCCCAAGGAGAGGAACAAGAAGAGAATTTTACTGAAGGCATAGCTGATATAGGCCAAAACCCTGTTGAGAAAACGGGTTCAGATAAAGGAATGGTTGTTCCATTAAGAAAGAGGAGGAAAACAACTGAGATTGAGAAGCTTCGCAGGGAACGAATAAAGCTTCATAAACTAGTAGAACAGCTCAGGCAAACCATTAGGGTTCTGAGAATGAAACAGATGCCTAAGCGAGCCCCTAAGAGAAGAAGCATTTCTATCAAAAGAGTTTCGAAAAATAGAAAGGTGACCGCTAATAGGAACCCCCAATTTACAGAAGAAACCATACCTGAGCCTAATTATGAGGATGCAGAGCAAAAAACGGTTGTTCCAACACAAGCTATTCCAGAGGAACCTGTTCTAAGTGAAAATATGCAATCTAGCAGTCAACACACTTTTAGTGATCCGACACTGGTCAGACTTCAAGAAGAATTGACACAGGCTCGAATAGAAAGGCAGAGATTGGATGAAGATACTGTCCCAAGAAAGATATATCAAGAATTGCAGCAAAAAATGAGAATTATTCATGAAGCAGAAGCTGAAGCTTATGAAAAATGTCGGAAAGCAGAGGTAAAGGCTGATAAGGTAATGAACCAACTAAAACTAGCCTACAATCAAATGGACACTCTCTGCTCCTTGTATATTGATGTCTTAGCCTGTAGATGCCCCGCCAAAAACTATGCTTTGTTTTTACTAGAAAGATCTTTACAATTAAAGATCAAGGCAGTTAGGGCAGGGAAATCCATAGAGCTAAAAACCATAGATGACTTTATATCATGCTGCAAACTTTATGGGATCAAAGTACAGCGCCTTTTGTGTGAATTTTACTTGCATAATCTAATACTTTAAAATGACTGTGAATCAAACCCTAGCCCTTTTATTGGAGATGTTTAGTTTCAGGCATTCATTTCCTTTGCTGTAAATCAATTAAAATGGCTTAAAGCCTATAACGCCTTTCAAAGGTAGGAAAATGGATTAGATCTGTGGGTTAGAAGTGAACCTCAGGACCCACTTCAATTTTGGGCTAGACAGAAAATTTTGATGACAAAGGAAGGCATTACCAAAACTCTGGGGCATGTCCACAAATCAATTATTTTGAATAGAAAAGACTATTTTTCATCCATTAGGAACAAAGCTTATATAGCAGCCAAGGTCCGATGGAGAATCTCCAATCAAAATGTGCAAAATAGGGAACCATTTAATTATAGAAACTTTGGGCTAGCAGCAGACCGCTTGATTTCCTATAGCCATCTCGTTTTAAAAGAAGGACCATACTGGTTAGGATGTAGGTTCCGTAGCCCTATTGCATGGTACCCTGCTTCGGACTACAAAGCTATTTATGAACTTCCTGAAGGACAGAAAGAACATGTTTTTGAGAAATTAGCTGCACTACGTGGTTTTAGGCCTATCGATGACAAACCTTATCTGGCTTATTCTTTGACTGCTCTCCATGTGAACTATAGTTTTCATGAGGGCATGAAAAAGATTAAGCAGGGGGGTATTTTGGGTAGTGAAAGAGGTATGAAATTACTATGTATTTACTCATTCTTTTACCATAGATATACTCCTGTTTGCCTTGGAAAGGTAATTTATCATAAGAATTACAATAGAATTGGAAATGTTTATGTTTAGTACAAAAAGATGACTAAAGGTTACTTTTTGATTGAAAAAACAAGAATTGGACGAGGTGAATAATTGTACCAAAGGTGGGGTTGAAAATAATCTAATTGCTACTCCATCAGCGTTGAACCATATCCAGCCAAAGGCAAGGAGATCTGAATGAATAGCCCAAAAAAGGCAGGGGACAGCTCGGCCTTGGTCAGAGTAAACAGGATGATGACTAAACAAAGAGGAGAAAATCCCTCAGGATCCTTCGATCATGAGGGATCGTTGTTCAAACTCATCTGATTCCTTGATTTGTCCATTGAGATTTGATATATAAAGTAATGTCCTTTAGTGACAAAGGGACGACGGTTGTTGTTGAAGTCAGGGAGTTAGTCGAAAGGCTTTACATTTAAACATTTCCTATGTAATATAATGTTTTATTGACTCTTGGTTTTGAGAGAACCTTCTTTGTAATACTTATGTTGGTTTAATATAAGACACGTGTTTCATCCATCTTATAAAGCTCTGAATCAGTCCAGCAGTATTTCACTGGTGCTAAGGGCCCGGCTCTGGTGGAATCACTTCGCTGTTTGTATTTTTAATCCTTGCTTACTGTTGTGTGAAGTGTGTTTAATGTTTATTGCAATTACAGAATCAGTTTGTTGTTGTTAGATCAAATACAGATTCATTGCTATTTCATCCTTTACAAGAAGCACATCTGTCATTCTGTTATCTCGTTATCATTATAAAGCTTTGTTGTTCTATATCTGATTTGAGTTGTTGTTCCATTAGTTTCTGATTTGTTACAATTGATTGTTGCGTGGTAAGTGGCTGTCAATAGGATTAAAGCATTGAAATCTAGTTGCTTGATTATGTTAGAATTGTAATTGATGTTCATTTCATGTTACTGTTCTGTTTCTGTTCATTATTTATAGTTTTCGATTAGCAAACAGATGAGTTATAGTTACATGTTGTTGTTCCTTTCCAGATTTCGTTTCTTTTAAGTTACTTTCATTGAATTTTCTTTCAGTTTCTTTAAGATCTCCAATTGTAGAGGATAGAGGTTATTGCTTCCAAATCCCCAGATTGGTCATCTTGCATTGATTTCTAAGGGAAAGAGTTACTGCTACTGCATCCATGATCGATTTTTTGCAAGATTGATGTAGTGTGATCTTTCCATTCACGTCACTGTAATTAGGTTTCTTTACAAGAATTTGTTACTTTTGCATTTTTTATTATGTACTACATCTTCATAGCATTTCTCTTAGATAATTGCAGCCTCAGACAGCGTACACTCTTGAAATAAAAAGTCGCTCTCGGATTGATGATTAATGTAGGCTAATTAGGTGTTCAAAAGATACCTTTTTATGACCCAACAGTAGCCCTCATGGGAGGAGTGCCAAGATGAAGAGAAGAAGGAGACATCCACAAGTGATTGAGTGGATGTGGTTGATGGGCAAGGAGCTGGGAGGCTACTTGCAAATTTATGATACCGGGTAGTAGAAGGCTTGGCTGTGTTGGTTACTCTTGAGAGAGTTTGGTCATCATTTTCTTTCTAAGGGTATGTGGCAAAATACTAGCATCTTTGAGTGGTAGAGAGTATGGATGCATGGTGTTGGTATGACATTCATATCATTCATTGTGTTTTCATCACATGATTTGTATGATGGAAGTATGGGGAGGCAGAAAATATTTTGTTGCTTTGCTTGATCTTGGGAGAGCAAGAACAGATTTTCTCTCATACTTTGCATGATGTTGCAGGAGGAGGATATGGCATTATCTCCTTGGCCATATATGATGACGAGGTACTTCCACCTTGGGAGGAACTTCTTATGTGTAGCAACATGATGAGAGAAGTCTTTGACAAGGATTATGTCAAAGAACAAAGCTTTGTATTGACAGGAGCTTATTTGCATGAGATCATAGCGCTGTCAGTTGGGAGCAAAGACTTATGGATGGAGTTTCCGTAGGATCACTTCACATTGAATGCACTTGGTGAACAAGGATGAGGTGATGATGATAGAGTAGAGGATAGAGACACCTATCACTATGACATGTTCTTCTTGACTTGGATTTCCAAGCATGAGGAGGATTATCTTCTTGCAGCATATGGACCATTCTTCTTCATTGCATGTCAAAACACTATGGAGGGCTTACTCATGGTTCCATGTACCATCTTACTTCCGGAATATGGTAAGAATTTTTTTTCTACATCCATTGATTTGCATACTCTTACCCTTACTATGAGGTGCATTGCTTCACAAGAGGGAAAGCTTGTCACATTGCTCCATGATCATTGTTGGGCCAATCTATATGATGGAGGCAGCCATCTTTTATGTGCCTTGGGAAAATGTTTTATCATCACATGTATTTTCAGTTGTTACACCCAAACATTTATCATATAATGACATACATGGTTAACTATGTAACAAGAAACATGTTACCTTATACTTTTTTGAAGCAGTAGTTTGGGAAACTGCGCTGTCACTATTGGGAAAGTTGTTGGTACCTTCTTGCACCACATGAAACCTTCAAAATTTTCCTCATTTTGTTGCTGATCATGATTTCATTTTCTGATATGGATATGATTTGTATTAAGAGCATGATTGGGAAGTTGACTCATGAGTTGGATGTGTCCTTGAAGGGAGAGAATTTCCCTATTTTTTGCACTACATGTTCTAATGGGAGCATGAGAGGAGGTATGGCCACCATAGCCAAATATGTGTTCTATTTCAGGGTGGGATATGATTTTGTTAACCATCCATTGTATAATCATGGGAAAGTACTTGGTCATGTATTTTTGACACATTCAACCATTTACTATCCATTAGTAGATGTGAGGATTCTTGTATATTACTTTCCATGCTATTTTATGAAGTTGCAGTGGATGAGACTTCTCTGTGTCCTCTTGAGATATTGTTTGTATCATGTATCATCATGTAAAACTTGCAGCAAAATTCTCATTGGGATACTCTATGATGACCATGTCCAATTCATCATGGATGGATTGTTTTGGGCCAACTTGTTCTTCAATGTTGGAGGAGAAATCCTTGGAGGATTGTTCTTCATTTTGCCACTTGAGGGAAATACTTTTGCAGCCCAGAATCAACACATATTCTACACTCATCATGAGTGGATAGAAGGAAAACATGGGGTAGGCTATGATGCTCACCATATTCAGATTTTCAGCCCACCTTCATTTTCGGAGCTTGAGGTGGAAGGATATTTTCAGGAGTTTCCATGTTGGGAGGTGACTCATTTTGTTTGGATGATTTCTTGGGGAAGATGTTTTCCCAATAATTTTTAGTCTCCATGCCTTTGGAGATAACTCCTCAGTTCTATCATTGCAATTTCTTGAGGACAAGCAACATTTGGGAGGGTAGGACTGTAATATTCCAAAATTTGCATGCAGCAAATCGGAATATTAATTTTTGCTAATTTCACTTAGGAGGAGAATAAATGGGTAATGAGGCCCATGAATAATAAAAATCTCAATAAAATCCCTCATAGTATGAATTGGGATCAGTAGTGGAACTAGATTTCACACCCTCATGTGTGAAAGGATACGTTTGCAAAGAGGCTGGGTCAAGTTTGACCAAGTCAAACAACATAGAGGTATGAGGTGGAAAGCATCTTATGGGACAACACAGAGAAAGAGGAGGGAAGATTCCTTGAAGGAGGAAACCCTAAAGAGTGGGACCCATGGAGAGGGAGCTCTCATGTGTTTAAAAATAGGGCAAGGTAGCCATTGTTTCTCATGCATATGATTATAGAGTTCTTGTCTATTTAAAATATTTGCAATCTCGACTGTTTAGCTGAGTTGTTGTGCTGCTTAGCACAAGGATTTTCTGTTTAGGAATCCTTCTCCTTTCTTGAGAAGCATCTTGAAGGAGTTGTATTTATTTTCCTCACATCTAGGCTTGAGGCCAAGCATCCTCCTCTAGTACAACATTATTTCTACATCAGAGTAATGTTGTGTTGCAGGGTGTTGCAATCAGGGATCACAACACATTTTCCATCACTTGTTTTTTAGAGAAGGGGTCTCTCTTTCCTTTGGGAGATCAATTTGGAAGCCATTTGAGCTTATTGTAGATCTTGGCATTGGGCCAACTCATTCCTTTGCCCCTACAACACAGTTTTCTTCAGTAACTGTGTTATTTTCATTGAGCATTTGTTGTGGGGTTTTGCATTGTTGACTGGAGGGGAAGATCTTGAGTGATAGGCTCATCCTTTCACCTGAAGGATTAATTGGATGAGATTTAGCCATCATTTGTAGCATATTTATCTATCTACATGCATTTCCATTTTCTTATTTGTAGCTACTACCCAGCAACTCCGAAATTTTTTCCATTTTGTATATTTCAGCCAATCCTTATAAGGATTGTTTTATTATTGTTTCCAGGGGTTGAGAGCTTGCTCCCCATTATTTCTTGAGCCATATACTGTCATATATTTCTATTATTATGTAATATGGAGCAGTGCCTCTTATAAACTGCGTCCTCTTAGCCTGCAGAAATTCATTATGTAGCATTGTTTCTCCATATTGATGTACATGTCCCATTGAGGCTGCATTACTTTGCTTCAGTGACTCTTTCCTCAAGGATTTGTATACCATTACTACAATAACATACATTTTTTGGATATCTACATTTTTATGTGCCCAGGATTAATAAAATAATGATTTTTTTCCATCTCTTGTTCAAGAATTGTTGCAGTCCCTCGTCGGGCACTTTCTGAAGACCACTAGGTATGGGAGATCTGTTTAACCCACATAGAAGGATTTCTTTGGAGCCTTATCTTGGATTTAGGACTTAAAAACATTTTTCTAAGGGATCCAAGTCCTGGTTTCAAATCTTGTAGCAACCATTACTGGAAAAATGTGTTTTCTAGTCATGCTTTGCTAGCTGTTCCGAATTTGGGATATTACGTGAATAATCTGAATGCAGGAGAAAAATTCAGCCAAAAGGACAAATATCCACAAGTTCCAAGGTATGGAGAAAGAAAGACTTATATTTTGAAAGTTGTGGCATAGCTTTGTTTTCAGAAGGAGAAGAAAATCAATGGTGCATTGATAGCAGATGTTCAAAACACATGATAGGTGATGAAGATAAACTTATTCCATACAATGCATTAGATAAGGAAAAGAATGTTACTTTTGGAAATGAATCTCCTGCTACCATTAAGGGTAAAGGATCTGTTTTCTAAAAGAAAAGGTTAAGGCTAAGAATTTTATGTATGCTTATGGATTAAATAATAACTTGTTGAGTGTGATTCAAATGTGTGATCAAGGAAATGAAGTTGTCTTTAGTTCAACAAAGTGTGTGGTTCGTGAACTTGAAGCGGGAAAGACCATAATAAAAGGAACAAGAACACCAAGCAATCTGTATATATTGAAAGGTGGCCAAGAAAAATGTTATCTAGGTAAATCTACAAAAAACTGGTTATGGCACAGAATATTGGGACATTTGAGCTTTTCTCAAATAAACAAACCAAGCAGGCTCAAAGATGTTCATGATCTACCCAACATCAATTTACCAAAAATTACCATATGGAAATCATGCCAATTCAGTAAGAAAACCAGGGTGAAATTTAATTCCAAATAAGGAACTTATACATACTGATTTATGTGGCCCTGTAAGGAAAAATTCACCTCATGGAGAACAATACTATATCCTATTAATTGATGACTTTTCTAGATTTTGTTGGATCAATTTACTGAAACATAAAGATGAAGGATTTGAAAATTTTAAGATATTCAAAGATTTGGTTGAAAATGAAATATATCTAAAAATAAAATGTCTTAGATATGACCGAGGAGGAGAATATATATCAAATGAATTCTTTGATTTCTGCGAACAATATGGCATAAAAAGATAGGTTTTTGTAGTTGGAACTCCACAACAAAATGGCGTTGTAGGAATAGAAAAATTCAGTAAATGGTTCACGCTATGCTTGATGAATCTGGGACTCCTGACACCTTTTGGGGAGAAGCAGTGCATACTACAGTAAATATTCTCAACAAGGCTCATGTTCGTGCAAATAGTGATAAAACTCCTTATGAACTGTGGTATGGTCATATTCCCACTATGAAGCATTTTAGAGTTTTGGGAAGAAAATGTTTTATCAAAAATTATGATGAAAAACATGGTAAGTTTGAGCTTAAAGAAGATGAAGGAATATTTGTTGGTTACTCTTCCAAAAGTAAAGCATATAAATGCTAGAATAAATGACTTTTGAAGATTGTTGAATGTATTGATGTTGTAATTGATGAATCTCTCACAACTCCCAAAAGTGAAATAACAAAAAATGAGGATGATGATGATGTATATTTTCCCTCATCAAATAACAAAAATATAGAAGGATAACCCATTGAAGCACCATAACAAGATATATCAGAAAATTTTCCATCAAGGTATGTTCAAAAGAATCATCCAGAATCTCAAATTTTGGGAGAAAAGGAATCAGGGGTTTAAATAAGGATCTCCCAGTTATCTAGCAATCTTATCCACCATTGAACCACAAGATGTAAATCAAGCTAGTAAAGATGAAAGATGGATTCAGGCCATGAATGAAGAAATTGATCAAACTGAAAATAATAATACTTGGGAATTGGTTCCAAGTCCTCATGATAAAAATGTTATTGGAACAAAATGGATATTAAAAAACAAGTTAAATAAAAATGGAGATTTTATTAGAAACAAAGCTAGAATTTTTTGTAAAGGGTATTCTCAACAAGAGTGTATAGACTTTGAATAAAAATTTACACCTGTTGTCAGACATGAAGACATAATAATGTTTCTTTCTTTTTCAAGTTTTCAACAATACAAGTTTTATCAAATGGATGTAAAATTTTCTTTCCTCAATGGTGATCTGGAAGAAGGAGTTTATATAGAGGAACTAGAAGGATTCATTTTGGGAAATTATGAAAAACTTGTTTGCAAACTCAAAAAGGATCTATATGGACTAAAAAAAGCTCCTTGGGTATGGTATTATCTTCTTGACAAATATATTCAACAACAAGGTTTCAGAAAAGGATCTACAGACAGTAACTTATACAAAAAAAAAAAGAGAATGATAAACTTTTAATTATTTTTGTTTATGTTGATGACATCATTTTTGGGAGTAATGAAGAATACATGAGTCAAAAATTTTCTTCTGTTATGAAGCAAGAATTTGAAATGTCTTTACTTGGGGAACTAACATATTTTCTTGGCTTACAAGTGAAAAAAGATAAAAATGGCATATTTCTCTCACAAGAAAAATATCTCAGACAAATCCTGAGGAAATATGGGATGGAAGACTCTAAGCCTGTGAGCACTCCAATGGTGACTGGATGTAACATCAGTTCTCATGATGATTCTCCCATGGTAAAAAAACCAGAGTATAGATATATGATTGTAAGTATACTTTATCTAACTCGGACTAGACCAGATATTATGCATGCAGTTGGGATTGTTGGACGATTCCAAGCCAATCCAAAGTGGTCACATCTTTAGGCCGTAAAAAAAATATTCAAATATCTACATGGAACTCAATATTTTGGTCTATGGTATCCCAATAATGTTGATATTATTATTCATGCTTACACAAATGCAGACAGGGTTGGAAATATTGATGATCGGAAAAGCACTAGTGGTGGTGCATTTTATATGGGGTCCCGATTAGTATCCTGGTTCAACAAGAAACAGATTTCCATTGCCTTATCTATAGCAGAAGAAGAATATGTGGTTGCCACATCATGTTGCACACAACTTATTTGGATGATGCAGACATTACAAGATATTTAAATCAAATGTTTTCCTCCCATATCCATACTATGTGATAATACAAGTGCCATCAGTATCTCAAAAAATCTTGTTATGCATTCCAAAACCAAGCACATTCCTATCAAATATCACTTTTTATGAGAATAAGTGCTTGATAAAAAGGTTAAATTGGAGTATGTTCCCTCCAAAGAACAATTTGGTGACATATTTACTAAACCTCTTCTTGGGGAAGCATTTTAATATCTCAGACAGAAGATGAAAGTTGTCTTTGCCTCACTTACCAAATATTTTTGATCTCATAAGATTAAATTCGGTACGCATGTTGCATGAAGCTTAGTTGTGTATATATGTGAATTTCTCACTATACAGTCACGCATGTATCTTGTTGTCATAAAATCTTTGCGTCAGCCTTCAGAACAGTCTGTGTCATATTTTGGACCGTGTTGCTTAAGTGTTGATAGGTACATTCTACGATTACGGATTTCATATTATATTTCCTTTCTAGACAATTATCTTCTTGATGAATATGCTTTTATGATTTAGTTGTTGAAAATGTTCAGGATGCACAAGTTTAGGGGGAGCATTAGCCTTGCTGAGAATAATGCATTGTTGTCATTATTTTGGTTGCCAAATTATGACATCGGGGGAAGTTTGAGGTCTAAAATGGGCCTCCTAAAGAAATTATAAAATAATAGTGGAAATAATAAAATAATATTTGATCACATCATAAAATTTTAGAGGGAAAAAATAAAAAACTACTTTTTCAACTCGTATTTTCAACTTATTTCCCAAATTGTTTACTCAAATTTCGAGCACGAGTACTTGATGGATGAAAAATTTAATTCCTCATCCAAGGAGTACCCATATTGAATACTTTATAAGAACCCTTCTACAAGGTTACTCCATTGAAAGTATGCAACATGGGTACTCCTTGGACAAGGAATTAAATTTTTCATCCAACGAGTACTCGTGCTCAAAATTTGATTAAACAATTTGGGAGATGAGCTGAAAATACAAGTTGAAAAAGTAGTTTTATTATTTTATTATTTTTTAATCTGTTTACCCTTTTACTTAAAAAATGATGAATCATCCCCTATGGTTGAAATCATCATCTTGAATCCTATTGGTTCTTATAAATTTTATTTTGGTTTTACATTTTTCTTAGGAGGTCCATTTTAGACCTCAAAATTCCCCTAATGTCTCTCTCTTGAGATCCTTTGGTCATGGTTATAAAAAGTCATATATGTAATTTGATGTAAGGGTCATGTTGAGACCTATGATGCAAATATTTTCATATTTAGTCATGTATGGACTTAGTCAAATATGTCAACCCTCTTGGATTGGGTTCTTGAGTAAAAAATGTAAACCCACTTGGTTGGGTAGTTGAGTCATAAAGTCATGTATTCTATTAAAAATCGAAAGACTCGACATGTGCTCAGGGGGAGCATGGTCAGTACAGATCAAATCTACATAGCTCTTCCACCCTTTTCCCTTGATGTGAAAGGGGGAAAGTGTCTTGGTGTTTGGTGTGTGTTTGGTGTTTGAATAATGCTTACGATTGATGTATCTTTTAGGTATCTACAAGATGTGGCGATTAAACACCATCATGGTTTCCATCAAGTCCAAAGGGGAAGATTCTTGGCATTATGATTTAATATGTTGATATGTTGTCCTTGATGGAAACCTACTTGATGAGTTTCCTTTGTGATAGAAACCTATTTGTTAAAGATGTAAAAATGATGTATCTACAGGTTAGTTTAGATGTATCACAATGTATATGCAGGTTTGATGAAGGCAACCTGTGTGTGCGCGCTGGTTTGATGAAGGCAAACCATGTATACATCCACAATTAGTGTTTACGCAGTTTTGGTGAAGAGAAGTCACGTATACATGCGGGTACAAAGAAGCCTTGTTGCATATGTAATTACACACTAATGTTATGATACCAAGGGTCCTTACCATGGTTTTAGTTGGGAGTATTGAGCGTTGTGTCATCTATTTGATTCCGTCCAAGAATACCATTAGCACTTGTGTAGTTTTGGCTCATGGTATTGAGAAAGGATCAAAATATATAAGGAGAATAAGGTCATAGTGCAAGATGGAAAGTGTATGGGCTTTGAGTGAATACTTCACTCTAAAGTATATCTACATTATATGGGGTTTAGTTGTTTAAGAGATCTGAAATAATGATGCACCTATGGATAGAATGATGGATCGGGATCTCTAGACCTGAAATGACTTTGTATTTGCATGATTTGTTTGTTAGATGTCTATATCTATGATTTGGTTCATTTTTCCTGAAGAGGAGGGTATGATCTGAGTAAGTTTTTTGATCTCAAATGTTACGTAGCTATGAATATTTACATATCTATACGTTGGTTCATCACGTTAAAATCATGTGTACACGCGGGTTCGTTTCAGCAAGAGTGCATATGGAGGATAGGGTTTTCTGAAGCTTTCTGAAGAGGTTGCTTGAATACTGTATATGCTTCTAGTTGATTATGTACAAATATGATCAATGTCTAAGTGATTAAATATGATGGATGTTGCTGACTGAATAAGGGTTCTATAAATCTGACAAAGTATGATAGGATGCCTTAGATCTATTCTAAGTCTGATGAGATTATTAAAATTCAGTATAGAAACGATCTATACGTAGGTTCGTGTGTAGGAAAGTGCATATATACGTAGGTTGCAGTAAGTGAAATAGTGTATACATTTCATTCTATGAATGATCAAGGTTGAAATTGATTCTACATGTTAGTTCAGAAGTTTGGGTTTATTACCATGTTTTGGTTACAATGATCTCACTATTCTGTTTAAAGTTTGGGTTATGGCTATTGGTGTTGATCTACATATTGAGTTGTGTTGAAGTTGTTGGATCAAGTTTGAAAATTTATGAAACGTGGCCTGCAGTGGGTCTGAGGGTTGAAGACTTTAGTGTGGAAGTAGAAGCTTCATGCCAATATAAGTTGGTGTTATGTGCAGGGGGTTGTAGCTCCCTTCCAATGGTGGCTGGTAAATGAGTTCAGGGGGTTGGAGATCCCTTCCAGTAGGAGTTGGGGAAAGAGAGAAGGTTGCAGCCTTTTGTAGGTGGGTGCCTACATACTGATTTGAGTTTGCATTTGTACAAAATTGTAAGCAGTTTTCTATATAATAAATATTGAAGACAGAGATGACAACAACGGGGGTTTTCTCTCAACTTGGGTTTCCACCTTAAATCTTGGTGCTCATGTGTGATGCACTTTTGTGATGATTTTTTCTGTTATTACTATAATTTTTTACTACTAAAATTTTCGATGCATAACTGGTGAACTGGGCTAAGTAATGTTTTCTAAATATTTATCTGAATAGTAATATATTTAGGTATATACAATTTTCCCTTAGGATATCCACGTGTATACACTTGTTGGGCTAATAAAAGTCATGTATAGAAATCAATAAAAGTAAAGTAAAAGATTGTAATTCTTGTAAATACTGATTCACCACCCCTCTCATTATTTTTCCCAACAACTTCCTACAAGTTCTCTATACTTCATTGCATCCTCAAATTCGTTCCCTTCAATGGATGTGATCTTCAAGTTTTGTTCCATTGGAGTGGTCAATAGACTAAATTCATCCATGCCAAACTTGTTCAATATATATATAATGTACTTCTTTTGAGAAAATAATATAAATTTAGGATGTTGAGTCACCTCAATACCAAGATAGTAGTGAACATAGACCAAATTAGTCATTTCAAAACCTTTCTTCAATTCCTTCTTTATGGATGCAATATAACTCCCATTGTTCCCTGTCATCAAAAAATCATTTACATACACCACAAGATATACACCTGTTTTTCCAACTTCTTAACAAACAAAGTTGCATCATCAAGATCAAAATGTTTGAAGTTAAGTTTCATAGGATGCTTAGTTAATTTCTCATACTAGGCTCATGGTGCTTACTTGAGGCCATAAAAGGATTTTATAAGCTTGCATACTTTGTGTTCTTGGCCCTTCACAAAAAATCCTTCTGGATGGGACATAAAAAATGTCTCGTTTATAAATCCATTCAAAAATGAGGTTTTTACATCCATCTCGTGGACTTTCCAACCCTTCTGAGTTGCTAAGGCAAAAAGTGTTCGAATGGTGACCCATATTGTTGTGGGGGAAAGAATTTCCTCATAATCAACCCCTTCTTTCTGTGCAAAACCTTTTCCCACAAGCCTGGATTTGTGCTTGTCAAGTGAGCCATCCGATTTGTACTTGTTCTTGTAGACCCACTTGCAGCCAATTGGTATGGCTCCCAATTGAGTATCAACCAACTTCTAAGTACTATTATTTATCAAGGCATCACACTCCTTTTCCGTCACTTCATTCCATTAATCATTAGAAGCAACTTATTTGAAGGAAGTTGGTTCAAGATCTATAGAAAAAATCAATTCACAATTATAAGCAACATCCATATCAATAGGTGAATCAGAATCATTTACAACACCTTCATTTTTCCTGGTGGAACTTCTTGTTCCTGTCTTTCCAACCTCTTTGGGATGAACATTTTCCAGTGTCTTTGTCAGCCATTTTGGGATCTATGGCCTGGGATGGTCATTTGAGATTGAATCAAGATTCAGTCTCCCAATTATGTCAATCACATCATTCAAAGTGCCATACATGGTTGGTTCTTCATGTGGGGCAGAGAGTGAATTGGAAGACGATTCCACATATTGATTCAATATAGGAATCCCCCCTTCAAGATGTGGAATATGATTATAAAATTATTAAAATGAATTTTCATGTATGAATCTATCCAAGTGATCAAGTTGCTGCTCAACAACATCGTTAGTCTTGGAAGATTCAAGGAATATGACATCTCTAGATACTACAAACTTCTTATTAACTTCATCATAGAGACGATATCCTTTGGAGGTATTGGAATACCCCAAGAAGATACATTTTCAACTTCTAGCACCAAGTTTATTTCTTTTTACCTTAGGTATCAAAGCATAACATGTGGAACCAAAGACCCTGAAATGCTTTACTAAAGGAATGTGGCCATGCCACATTGCATAAGGAGTTTTATTTCTGATTGTATTAGAAGGAAACCTATTCTTATGTACTTATCACATAGAACTACATTAGCCCAAAACGTTAATTTTACATTCTTGAAAAATATCATGGAGCGAACCATATTTAAATTTGTCATGTTCATTCTTTCAGCTACATTGTTCTGTTGGGGATTATAGGGAACGATTGTTTGATGTTTAATCCCATGTTGTTGAATATAGTTTTCAAATTCATTTGAAGTGTATTCTTTTCCATTATTAGTGCGCAAAGAGCCAATATGAGTTTGTGCATCATTTTCAATCCATGCATGAAAATTCTTGAATGTTTGAAAAACATTAGATTTGTTCTTCAATAAGTAAACCCAACACATTCTGGAGTAATCATCAATAAATATCATCATATATTTATTTCCATTTGAAGAAGAAACATACATGGGGCCATATAAATCTCAATGAATAAGCTAAATTTCTCTATGTGCTCTGGAATGTGAATCGTGTAAGGAATGTTTTCTATGATTTCCTAGAATACAAGCATCACATTCCTTAAGTTTCCTAGGTATTGTAGGCAATCCAGTAACACCATTTTTCTTCAACAATCGAAGGTTGCCATGGTTTAAGTGTCCAAATCAAGAATTCCATAAAGGACTTGATGGGAATGTACCTTCATCATGATGAGAACTGAATGCAAAGTTTTGTGCATGATCAGAGGTAGCTTGTAGCTTTAGGAGTCTTCCTTCTTTTATTCCTCTCATGACAAGTTATTGATCTGATGCTTTTATGACCTAAACCTTGCCATCAAACATGTGAATGGAGTGTCCATGTTGGCAAATGTGGACCAAGGACATCAAGTTTCTCCTCATCTTAGGGAGGTATAGAACCTCATGTAGAATATGGTCTAGAAGATGAGGAAAATTAAGCTTGATTGTGCCAAGCCCTGAAGGCTTGAGTTTAGATTTTTCTACAACGTATACTGCTCCATAAACCTTTTCAGTAAATTATTCAAAAAAAACTTTTCTAAAATGCATGTGACATGTTTCTCCTGAATCTAGAAACCAATCGTTTCTCCAAGAAGTAAGTGAAGCATCAAACAAGTCTTCAATTACTCCAATGTTACAATGTGCTACAACATAATGAGAATATTCATATGCTTTACCTTTGTCTCTGTCATGAGTTTTACCTTTTTCTTGATTTCTTTGCTTCTCAATTATGTCCCAAGGTAGCATACATGTAGATGCATCATGCCAATCTTTATTGCAACATATGCAATGAAGATCAAATTCTTCACTTTGAGCTTGTATGCCCCCCCTTCATCTGAAATTTCTTCTTCCTCTTCCTCTTTGGCCACCTCTTCCTCTGGAAGAATATTGAGCATGATTCTTCTCTCTATGTACGAAACATACAACTTCTTCAGAAGAAATATGGTTTGTCTTCTTTCCAAAAGCCTTCTCTCTTTCTGCAATTTTTTTTTCAAGGGAATCAAAGGTGCTCTGCATGAGGTTGCCACTTGCTTGTAATGACTCAAGGTAATGTGAGTAAGTGGGATACAATGCCTTAACATAAGCTATGAGAGGTATGTCAAATTCTACACCAATATTTTTAATGTCATGCATGATAGATCTTACTTCTAATGCTAAAGCAAGAGGGTCATCATTTTTCAATTCAAGGCTGAACAACTTAATCATTAATTGAACAATTTCAAGTTCTGAATGTGATTCATAGAGTTCTTTTAATTTCCTCAAGGCTTCATAGGCATTTCAAAATGGTGTAATATGGCGACTCACCTCTTCATTTATAGAAGATGAAATCAAGGCATAGGCCTTGCAATTCTTGTTTTCCCAAATGACGATCTCCTTGTCTGAGGTGGGCTTTGTCAGTAGATTGTTTCCTTATCCTTCACAAATTTTTCTCCACAACTCATTAAAAAGGGGAGTGTTCTTGATTTCCCAAGACCACTTAGGATATCTCTTCTTGCCAAAGAGAACTAATCCCATAATAGATATGAGAGAATGCCTTGTAAATATGTACTTCTAAAAAATGTAGTCTGCCGGAAAAAGACTAATTTCTGGTGTAAAAAATGAATTATGTTGCAAAAACTCAATTCTAGTGTAAAAATGTGCTCTGCTGCAAAAAAATCAATTATGGTGTAAAAAATGAACTCTGTTGTAAAAACCTAATTTCCAGTTTTAAAAAAAAATTTATTTGTAAGAAAAATAATTTTTTTTGTAGAGGGGAGGTCATACCTGGTGGAGGTCAGACTTGGGGAGGTCAGACCTCGGGAAGGTCGGACCTCAGGAGTTTGGACCTGGGGAGGTGGAATAGGGGGAGGTGAGGGTGGAGGGAGGAAGGCGGAGGAAGGGCAGAGGAGGGAGCGGGGGGAGATGGGAGGAAGGGAGAGCAGGAAGTAGGAGGGAGGGAAGCTCGAGGAGGGGAGCAAGGAGTCCGCGGAGGGGAGGAGGAGGAAGGGAGAGTGGGAGGGTGGATGAGGGGAGTGGGAGTAGTAGCTACAGAGAGAGGAAGGGAGCGAGTTGTGAGGGTGCCAAGCAGGCTTGACGTGTAGGAAGCAGTGTTGCAGAGAGAGGAAGGGAGTGGGCTGCGAAGGTTGTTGCAAGCCGACAGGAGCTGTGGGAGGTAGCAGCGACGGGAGCAGTGATGGGAGTTGTGGAGCTGGGAAGTGCAGCGAGCAACGAGAGTCAAAACCAATGAAAGGTAGGAGTTGAAAGACATTGTGGAGGGGGTGTTGTTGGAACGCAGGCTAGGAGAGCTGAAAAAAAACTTTGAATGAAAAAAAAAAAAAAAGGTGTTTTGAACGCAAAAAAACAATGCACACTATTTGTAGGAATATAAGAGAGGTGGAAGTCTGCAAAAAATGTAGAACAAAGATATTTTTTCATAATGGAGGGAGCTACAAGGGCAGGAAGGCCAAAAAAAGAGCAGGCTCTAATACCATGTCAGGAAAGGAGGTAACTCCAAACAATGAACCATGAATTTGATTGAGGTTGCTCATGAATATACATGGAGGTGAGACTATTGGGATTCATTTCCCAATGTATCTTAGACTTCCTTATTTCCTATTTTACACAAATATACAATTTCTCCCAATCCCTTAAGATTACATGTAAACACATACTTAAACAATTTCTACCTCTGCTTGTGCCCCTATTTCCTTGTGAATTTATTTGATAATTTAGACCCCTGTTATTTAATAAATTTTTCAAATTGATTGTGCAATTCCCAAGGTTGATAATCTAACTGCATGCAACATCTATACACTCAAAACTAGTCTACAACTGATGTTACACTGCCTTGAAATCTCCACCATAGCCAGGAAACTCTAATTCTCTACATGCAATATATATTTGGGTTGATTAGTAAGTTAACTAGATGATCACTAAGTTTAATTGCAGTCCCGCTACACACCTGACCTTCCACTAGTTCCTCCAATAGCTAGAACTAGTTTAACTGAAAACATCTTGAAATAACTAACCTTGATTGCTAAAAATTATAAATCACACATGTTTAACTGAACTATTACTCTCAATTGAATTTAATGAGCTAACTGACTGACAAGAGCCATGTCACACAAGTTAACTGCATCCAAGCTATCTGTTGATGTGGAAATTCAATGTTTCCCAATTTAATCAAGGCAAAATCAAATTGATAATTTCTTGTTTCATTTTTCAACACTCCCTTTCAGCAGGAAAGGGATTATCAACCACCCCTATCCTGCACCTATGGAACTCAAACTACCCTCTTTACAAGGAATTTATAAAAATGTCATCATATTGTTCCTTTGTCATAATATATTGAAGAAAAATTATCCACCTATGCATGTAGTCTCATAAATGGTGATATCGAATATCTATATTCTTGGATCAATCGTGAAATACAAGATTCTTAGAGAGCTTGATGCAACTTTAATTATCAAAGTAGATCATAGTTGGATCCATCATCTCACTAAATAGTCCCACAAGTATCTTTCTGATCCATATCGCATTAGATGTTGCTTGAATTGCAACCATGTATCCTTCTTCTTTGAGCTAAGCACTGTAGATATTTGATTTCTGATGTACCAGGAAAAAACTGTGGACGCAACACTAAAAGTTCCACCTAAGGTACTCTTTTGGTCTAATGGAATCTTCGCCAAATCTACATTCATGAAGCCACACAACTTCACTACCTTTGTCTTTATATACCATATTCCAAACTAGGTAGTGCCTCTGAGGTATAATATAACATGCTTAGTTTCCTTCCAAAATAATTGGCTGGCCTAATCATTGCTTGGCTCCGATTTTTTACTATATAGCACATATCTGGTCGTGTGTTCACAAGATACGTCAGTGAATCCACTAGATTCTGATAAATGGTAGCATCCACTTCCTTACCTGAAGTGGCATCCTCCATCCTCCAGTTGGTCACTAGAGGTGTCTCCATGGGTTTACAACTCTCCATGAAAAATATTTGCACTATCTCATTTTCATACTTGTCTTGAAACAAAAATATTTCCCCATCGCATTTCTATACATCCAACCAAAGGAAGTAGTGCATGAAATACATGTCCTTCATTTCAAATTCTATTGAAAGGTCCTTCTTGAAAGATCTGATTAGTTTCTGATCACCAGTTAAAATAAATTCATCAACATAGAACACAATAATAAGAACTTTATCTTATACCAAGATATAATATAGGTTTGCATCCACTTCACTTTTGGTTAAGATGAAATTAGTGAGATAAATATCTATCCTGGTGTACCAAGCATGGGGTGCTTGTTTGAGACTGTAAAATGCTCGCTTGAGTCTACACACATGAGACTTTGTTGAAGCCTCGAAATTTCATTGTAACAACATTGGGGAAAACCACCCGATCTAGACCTTAGAGAAAGTCCTTTTCTGTTTGGTGTAGTAGCTCTGACTGGGGATAAAGAGACCAGTTTCCCAATGATGATTTATGAGGGTGTGTTTTCATATAATGTGTGAATGGATGAATGATATTAATCTACTCTGTCCATGTAATTAAATATCTATTCTATTATATACCCGGGAGTAGTCATTCTTTAATGTGATCTAAAATTATATTTTTCAACAATTTATATTGAAAATTATTCAATAGTTGAAAGAGATGAAAATTATGTAAAAATTATTATTTTGAAAAAGTAGTTTAATAAAAACAATTGTGAAACATATATCGCATTCATAAGTTTTATCATATATGAGATAAGTAACCACAGATAAATATCAATACAAAAGTGCATTTAACGTTTACTTATGATAACAAATTTCATATATAATACAGATAAAAAGGTGATTGTCAATTCAAGAATTAGAATTTAATATAATGTGTAGAAACACCATACATACGAGGCTCTACTCATTCAAACTGGCAGTAGTATTCTTCTCCTCTTCACGTTAATGCAATTCAATGAGTACAATAGTGCAAATTCAATTAAACATCTTCAATATAAAGAGAAATAAGACTTTGTTCCATTAATTCATCAAGGCATTCACAAAAATACAGTAGTGCATTCCTTTGCAAATATTTTTGAGAAATTTCTAGACCCTTCTCTAAATACATGAGAAGGGTTTAAATAATAAACTAAATATGTCTAAAATAGAATATTACATAAATTCGAGGAGGTTTCAGACAACCTTCCTCGTAATGAGTAATTAAACTACAAACTAGAAATAAAGATAACAATTTTCATAGGTGGGCTAATCTTCTTTTCTCATCTGATCTCTGAGGTAACAAATATCTACCATCGGCTTTAATTGAGTTGTTTGTGTAATCCTAGATCTGACCTGTCCTTTAAACCCAACATTTGAAAGTGTTGCCAATGATTTCTTAGTTGAATCAGTTAAGGATTGTAGCGTTGAGCACTAATCGTGTGGTTTGACCAAAAAGTTCCAGTAACTTTCTTGATATAACCTATTTATATTTTTAATTTCTTTTGCCTGTGTCTCTATACTTTCCTTCTACTATGTTTCTAGTAATTTAAGCTCTGGTAGAACTTTAGCTGTATATTCTTTGATGAGTTCAACATTTAGAATTTTTCCATTAATAGACTTGATGATATCATTGGTTAGATTGGCTCCCTTTGTTGTTGCCTTCTCTCCCTGTCTTAGCTCCATTTACCAATCTTTAAATAAAATGTCTTTGTGAATCTTATCAATTTTTGGGAGATCAGTTTTCTTTCCTATATTAGATTATCTCCATAGGATGAACTGAGATATTTTCTTTTGAACCTTTTCACATTCTAGCTTTTTGTTTTCCACTTGTTGAATCAAAATTTTGCTTGTGTCACAATATGAACTAGTAGCTGTAATTTTCTAATAAAAAGATTCTTGTTGTTGCTTCAGTTTTGCATTCAATTCAAGGGCCTCTTTTTTAAATTTCTCTGTATGAGGCGGTTTTTTCAGCTTATTCATCGATGACTCTATCTAGGTTTCTTTTACTAAAATCTTTACATGGTGCTGTAATCTCATTCTTTCAAAGTATTTCTGGAATTGTGACATTTTCATTTCAACTTGCTTACTAGTATTGAGCTTTTCTTGTTCTAGCTATCTCTCCTATTCATGAACTTTATATTCCTTCTACTTGAGTAGAATTTTTACCTCTCGAGCTTTATCAATGGTGGCAGTTGCATATGTTCCTGAAAACTGTGACAACTTAGTCAGATGTTCTGTAGGATTGGAAAAAATTTCTTTCTAGACAACATCCATTGATTCATCATTGAGAATGGTGACTGTATCATCAATCCTTCTTATTTTATTGCTTTTCACTAGAAATTTATGATTTGGTTTGTAGAAAACATCAAGTGGAGGTATCTCCTCAATTTTTAAAACAATATTCTCTGTAGGGTATGCCGGGATGATCTCTTGTTCCTGAACCTCCGATACCTGCTAAAGTGGTAGTGCAATTTCTACTATATTCGGATTTTTCTCGAGGGTTTGAAAACTCGTTGAACTTTCTGGATTAGGATTTGGGGGTATCTGTAGTTCTTGAGTAAATTTTTTCCATTATGTGTTTAAACTCTAAACTTGAGGTTTCATTGTCTGTTTAGGTGTGGTTTGAATATGCTCAAATTATTTCGAAGATGATTCAGTTCCACCAGTTTCTTCTTCAGTTTGCATCTCAATTCCTTTAATTACTTTTTCAATTATTTTCTCAGGACTTTCATTTCACTTTCAGATTCATTATATGAATGGTCTAAAATTTGAGACTATTGATGTGATTGCTCTTTCTCGTAATTTTATTTCTCTTGAGATTCATCTTCTGACATATCTTTAGCATCATTATCTAGACTAATGCTGGGAGTTCACCTGTTGACATCTTCAATAAATAGCAAGTCCAATGGGAATGTTTCTAATCTCATGCTTCTATATGCTTGAAAATATTAAAAATTTGTTTTACTGACCTTATTAGATGCAATTTTCAACACATCTGTAAAATTCTCTACACCTTAAAATAAATCATCAAACATATCCTTTTCATTCAGGAAAGGTTTAAGTTTAAGTCTAGTGGTAAAATTATTGACCACATCATTAGGGTCATATGCTCTCTTTGGCATTAGATGTAGATTCAATGAAGTGATACTTGAAATTTATTTAGTTGCATGACAAATGTCAAAAAGGGAAAAAGTGCTACACTATAACGGGAATATAGGTTGGATAGTTTTCTTGGAATCTCTGAGTTTCTTGGTCACAACGCTCACTAGAGTTTGATAGGAAATTTATCTAACTAAGAGCTTATCAAGAACATAATAAGGCAAAACATGGGGGTAAGAAAAACTCCCAAAAGCTCTGATATAATTAAATTTTTCCTCACCAAACCATCTAGCCCCAGGTAGAATATCTATACTGGCATCCTTAGAAATTCTGGGAGCTTTTTCATTAAAGATGATCTGATGGATGGGTAGCATAACTCCATTAATTTTTTTTATATAAATGCATATGAAACTGAGATTACCACATGGCTTTATGGTAAACATGAATTGGGTTGGGGTCCTAGCTTATCCAGTTCCATCCCATAATAGGAAAGCTTGAATAGAAACATATTGCATCCATGATGTACGTGCTCCTATAGAAGGGAGATATTGTTCTAGTGGAATATAGTCCATTTTTCCTATATTCCATAATGTTTTTAGCCAAATTATCAGATAATATGTTTGCCTAATTCATAATAAATAAATTGATGATTGTGTCAATTAAAGGAACCCAATCTAAGGAAAATTTAGTGGAATCAGGTTTAGCAAATAATCTACATAACATTCATGCTGCATAACAGCAAGGGGAGGATAGTTGTGATATCGGGTACGTACCAAGTTTATCCCACTTTATCTTTCCTTGGTATTCTTTCCATCCTTTTATCACTCTCATGAGGTCTAGATTCTTTTTTATAAAGCTTTGAAGGAAAGCTTCATCATAAATATTTTGCAGCATAGGTAAATGATACCTTATCCAAAAATACTCTGTGGTGAATGAACTAATGGTCTAGCTTAGAATTCTTGAATTCCCTATCTGCTATGTTGAGGTTGTCAAGTACCCATTTTACCATATCGGTGTATAGTAAATTTTTTCACCTTGCCGCTATTCTATGGAGAAATGAACATGCAAATTCAAAGTAAGAAAATTCTGATGAAACTGCCTCATATATTGTTAAATTTTTCTTTAATTATCTTTTTTGTTCTCCCTCAATCAGATTTTACATGGCCTCCGATGAAGAACTCCCACTATCCTTGTTGCACATTGTGTCTGAGAATAATGGAGGCATGTATGTGGATTCTTCAATAGATGCTTGCGAAACTGCTTTTCCTTTCTTTGACATTTCTATTGATATTGTTTCCTTAGACAGTTTCCTGAAATCAAGCAAAACAAGTAAATTCAGATCTGAGATGAAGAGAAGCAAGGACAGGGAATAGAGTTAAATGAACATAAATCAAAATCTGGCGCTTTAAATTTGAAACACGCTTGAAGTAAGATATCAATCTTTCGAACCTTGTACCCGTTGAAGTCCTTTTATAACCCTTTAATTGTTTATCAGATATATTACATGCCTTACTCAAAATGTCTAATCTAACGATCTAAATCATTACATATCATAATGGTTTGATTTTCTTGAATAATAAATGAATAGCAAAAATCACAATTTTTAGCCGATCTCAATATCAAATGTTTTCGCCGCTTTTGAGATGTCAAACACGATCTGTAAAAATCGCACATCAAATTCTATTACGGTGTACATAACTTATCAATTGGTTTAAATTTTAAAAATGTGAAATACGCTAAAGACACAAAGTGTTGCACTTTTTTTGATTTTATAGATACATTTCGTTATTGTTTTATTGTGTCATCGAGTCTGATTTATCACAATTCTTTTTGAAATGTTATAAGTTTATCTTTAAAAGAAGGAGCGATGCGATTTATAACTTAAAATGGATTTTTAATCTTTTTCAATGGGGGTTTTATATAATTCAAAAATCTTGATGCACTTTATCGCAATTTTCAATTCGTATATGTGTTTTAACTATGTCAACTTGTAAAAGTTGTGATTTGCGATACGAACAATGAATTTAAAGTGAAAAGAAAAAGGCCTTTTATTCTTAAATTTTGAAAACTTAATGCTAAAACGAAATAATTATTCTTTTACTCTTTTTTAAAGGGCCCCCATTTATATTAATATAAATGGGGGGTGTTGTATAGTACAACAATTGGCAATTCACTTGGGAGAACCAATTATCTCTGATCAGTTTTTTTGAAATTTCTAGAACTTTTCAAAATAAAAATAGCTACAGGAATGAATTTTAATAAATAATATTTAACCAAGTAAATATAATCTCACTTGATTATCATCCATAATATTTCCTCTTAGAAATTAAAATATGAGAATATATATCAGTCTTTACTAAGTTCAAAAAGATAAAGCAGGTGGCTCGTTTAGATTAGCTTCATATATATATACTCATTTATCACAGGTAGAGCCTCTGATACCAGTAGGTTTTAAAGCCTTTTCAGGGTTACCTTTTACCCAACAATGATTCATTGTACCATCCAGTTACTATTAAAAATTTTCAAAAATAAGTTCAATGTTATATACTTTATCTCTTTGGGAACTTTTTTTTTTTTTGTAAATATTTTCTATGTATTTTTATTACTTAAAAGCCATTTCCTTGGCTCGGTAACCAAATATTGAAAATGGCATTCACTAGTTGTATTTAAACTGATCAAGCTGGCTCTTGATGAGACCCTTGCCTTTTGATATAATCTCAAGTCATTACACGGTTTTGGTAGGAAGTATTGGTAATGTCAGTTTAACTATTTTCCTATGAACATGGTAAACAAGCTCGTGATGAGACTTATTATATTCTAAGATTTAGCATATTTTTTGAATTAATTTCTGAGTATTGAAAAGTTTGTCATATGGCGTGAATTGTTAGCCCTTTATAGGGGTTTTGGATGATAATGTTAGAGTTTAAGATTGTTTATCTGTAAAGAGTCTTTACTATGTTAAAGACTATTTTCTTGACTGATAGTAGAGTAATCATAATTTATAAAGGTGAGAGTTTATCAAAGAATAAATAACTTTTGTACGATTAAATTTTTCTGAAAAATAATATCTATTTGAAACTTGAATTTTTCAATTGTTTCTTTAACAATTCTTATTTATAGAAGTGATAAATCAAAAATATTTCTCTGAGATTTTTTATTTGAAAAGTCAAAAATAAATAATATTCAACTTTTATTTTCCTAAGAAAAGAAAAGACAATAATATACAAGAAATAGAAGGGGTTTCCTCCTATGAAAAATATTTGTTTAAAATTTTCCCATTAACAGGCAAATAATCTCTTTTACCTAATAGATCTTGCAATAAAATTGTCGATGGGCCTATTTCCTCAATGATTTGAAATGGTCCAAACCATAGTCTTTGGAATTTGGTATGTTTACCTTTTTCCTCATGTACCTTATCCCATTTTAGTACTAGATCACCAATTTTAAATTTTTTTAGAGTGACATAAGTTGTATCAAATGAGGCTTTAACCAACTGTTGATGATGTGCATGTGTAACTTTAGCCTTTTCTCTTTCTTCCTCAAGTTTAAGAAACTGGAATTGTCTTACTTGTAAGGAAGAAGAGGGTGATTCATCAATAAGGTGGAATAGGGAAAGAGAAGGAATAACTACATTACTGCAGAGAACAACTTCTTTCCCATAAACGAGATTAAATGGAGAAGTACCAATAGAGGCCTTCTGAGTTATTCGATCTCCCCAAAGAGAAAATGTTAATGATTTATGCCAATTTATTTGGTTCTGTTGTGAAACCAGCTCCAAAAATAGAAGAAAAGAGATATCAACGCCTTAAAAATAAGCCACTTCGAGGGGGCAACCTCCAATACATTACATGAATGAATTCTTGGATGATACAAATTACAAAACCTCCTTTCTATATATAGGAGTCCATGGGGCCACAATGCAATCGTAGCTAACCTAAAAATAATAATTTAATGGCATAACAATAACAATATGGGGGTTACAAGGGTACAATAATAACAATAAGGGGGTTACACTAACAACAATAAGGGACTATACTAGTAATATAGGGACCTAACATGACCCTCTCCTTCAAAAAAGTGTTGTCCTCAATGCTTGAGTAGCTCTGGGTGCTTCTGTATAAAATTCTCATCCTCCCATGTAGAATCTGAAACACCAAGATGGAGCAAAACGATCGATTTCAGAAATAGTTCTTGCCGGACCGCCCAGGTCCCAATATGGTTTTTTCCTTCTCATATAAAGTTCTGGAAATATTGTTTGAACTGGAAGATTTTCACCTATAACCTTCTTTAAGCATGAAACACGGAAAATTGGATGCACTCGTGAAGAAGTAGGAAGCTCCAATTTGTATGCCATAGTACCAATCTTTTGCAACACCTTGTAAGGACCATAGTACTTTGGCGATAATTTATTATCCTTCTTAGCTTGCTTGAGGGACATTTGTTTGTATGGTTGTAGTCGTAAAAATACCCGGTCTCCTACATCAAAACTTCTCTCGCTGCGATGTTGATCTGCCTGTTGTTTCATTCGATTTTGTGCTAAATTCAGGTTTTCCTTTAAGAGTTGGAGAATTTCTTGTTGATGCTTGATGTGATCTTCCATTGCTTGAACCTTCGAATTTTCTCTTAAAGATAATGTGATGGATGGTGGATGATATCCATAAAGTGCCATAAATGAGGTCATTATTGCTGCAGTATGGAATGAAGTGTTGTACCACCATTCGGTGAGAGCTAACCACTTGACCCATTATGTTTTCTTATCAGATACAAACAACGAAGATATCCTTCCAAATATTTATTCACTATCTCAGTTTGACCATCGAATTGAGGATGATAAGATGAACTATGAGCTAGTTGAGTACCCAAACAAGAAAATACTTCTATTCAAAAATTTCCAATAAAAATGGGATCTCTGTCACTTGCAATAATCTTTGGGCTTCCATGTAGCTTTTGAACTGTTTCCATAAATGCAGTAGAAAATGTACTTGCTTTAAAAGGATGAGATAATGCAAAAAATTGTGCATACTTGGTAAGCCTATCAACTACAACCATCATGACACTCTTTCCTTCAAACTTAGGTAAACCTATGATAAAATCCATTGAAATCTCCTCCCAACATTGACTTGGAATGGATAAAGGTTATAGAAGACCTGGGTTCTTAATTGTCTCAACTTTATTCTACTGGCAAACCAAACATTCCGCCACAAAATTTCGAATATCATATTTAAGGCCATCCCAAAAAAATTCTTTCTTCACCTTGTGGCAAGTTTTTAAAAATCCCAAGTGTCCTCCTAAGGGAGAAGTGTGCAATTCCAAAATAATATTTTGTTTTAGTTGGGAATTCTTACAAATATATAAATGATATTTGTACCATAAGGAATCATTTTTCCAACTAAATGTATCAGATGTACTATGATTTTACTGCAATTTTGAATGAGTGTCCACATTTCTTCGTCCTTCTTCCATTCATCCCTTGCTTCAGTTATCCAATCTGGTTGGATAATAGAAATGGCAGAATGAAAAGCTTCCACCTCTTCATATTTTCTTGAGCATGCATCTGCAACAACATTTAGCTTCCCTTTTTGTAGATGATTTCAAAGTTATAACCCAACATCTTTGTGACCTATTTTTGTTGCTCTTCTGAAGATATTCTTTGTTCCAAAAAGTGTTTAAGACTATCATGATCAGTTTTTAACTTGAAGTGTCTTCCCATTAGGTAAGTTCGCCATTTCTTTAGTGCATGTAGTATTGCTAACATTTACTTCTCAGAAATAGCTTTCTATAAATACTTTCCTTTGATTTGATGACTTTCAAAGGCAACGCGTCTTCCTTCTTGCATTAAAACAACACCAATTCCATTTCCTGAGGCATCACATTCCATAATAAAGGTTTTTTTTTAAGTCTTGCGTAGCTAAGACCGATGTTAGGCACATTGTCTCTTCAAGATGTTCAAAGGCCTTAGTTTCTTCAAGATTCCATGAAAATGCATCTTTCTTCAATAATGTTGTTAGAGGTGCTACTATTCTCCCATAATTCTTAACAAACTTGCAATAATACCCTGTTAACCAGCGAAATCCTCGCAATTGCTTTATGGTTGTGGGGACTTTCCATTCCTTAATGGCTTTAATTTTTTTAGGGTCTACCTTAACACCCTCGTGAGATACAATATGACCCAGATATTCCACCTCTTGTACTCCAAAGAAACATTTGGATGTTTTTGCGTATAATTGTCTCTCCTGCAATAGCTTGAGTACCCTGTCAACATGTTGAACATGATCCTTCCAAGACTTGTTGTAGATTATTATATCATCAAAAAATACTAGCACAAATTTTCTAAGGAATGGTTTGAAAATGTAATTCATCAACCCTTGGAATGTAGAAGGTGCATTGGTAAGGCCAAAAGGCATGACCAAAAATTCATAATAACCCTCATGAGTTCGAAATGCTAGTTTTGGAATATGTTCAGTCTTCATTCTAATTTGATGATATCCTGAACAAAGATCCAACTTGATAAAATAAATTGCTCCATGTAATTCATCCAATAATTCATCAATCATAGGAATGGGAAATTTATCTTTAATGGTGAGCTTATTGAGCTCCCTATAATCCGGACACATGCGCCATGATCCATCCTTCTTGTGTACCAATACTACAGGAGCAGAGAAAGAACTTTGACTAGGTTGAATTATACCCGCCTCTAACATTTCTGCAATCATACGTTCAATTTCGCTCTTTTGGACGTAAGGATATCTATAAGGCCTGATGTTTGGAGGAACACTTCCTAGAATAAAATGAATAGCATGATCATGATCACGAATAGGTGGGAGTCCTTTGGGAGTTTCAAACACCTTGGAATGATTGTCCAAGACTTGTTGGAGATCTGCAGAAATAGATGATTTTGATGTTGGAACTTCTAGTGATCATAATTGTGCAATTACGCCTCGTTGTTCTTTCTTTAGAAGCTTTGTCATGACATTAGAGCTTATTATCCTTCCTGGCTTCCCTTCAATACCCCGTAATTCGACTTCCTTTCCTTCTGAAAAAAATTTCAAGAAAGTTCTTGAAAATTAAAAGCTACCGTCCCCAAAGATTGTAACCATTGTACTCCTAGTACAACATCAACACCTCCCATAGGAATGGAAATAATTGGACTATTCAATACATATTCCCCCATGGTTAGCTTGATATTATGGCATTTTCCAGAGAAATTTATAGTTCCTCCATTTGCAACCATCACTTGACATTCTGGTGTTGGGTATAGGAAACAATTCAATTCCTTGGCTACCTTACAATGAATAAATTATGGGTACTACCTGAATCAATCAACACTATTACCTTTTTCTTCTTGATATGTCCTTCTATATTGAGAGTTTGAGGAGTGGTAATTCCTGCCAGTGCATTACACGATATGGTCGGATTCATTTCTTCCTCTTCTAGGGCTGGTTCCTGGTGTATATCCTCTTCTTGTTCATTTTTTTCTTCCTCTTCACAATCTATGTAAAATAATTTCTTCTCAGCACACTTATGACCTTTAGTGTATTTTCTATCACAACTGTAGCAAAGCCCTTTTGCTCTTTTTTCTTCCAATTGTTGTGGTGTCAACCTTTTAGGTTGTGGAAATCTAGGAGTAGCGACACTTCCCTCTTTACAGAAGTGAGTGGTAGGCTTCCTTGTCGCCATAATTTTACATTCAATTTTTCTTGCCAACCTGAATGCCTTCTCCAATGAATCAGGTTCCAAAATGTGAACTTCATGTTGGATGTTATCCTTTAAAGTAACTATGAAGAGATCAATCCTGTGTTCCTCTGGAATATCAGTTACCCTTATATTCAATTTTTGGAAGTCCTCAATGTGCTCCCCCATTAAACCCTTTTGTTTGAGATTTATCAATTGGCTAAAGAAGGTGTTGCTCTTTGTATCCTCATAATGTGCTATCATTTCCTCGTAAAAATTGACCAAGTGACAATTTTTTTACGGGAGCAAAGCCATCGATACCATACAAATGTATTTTGTTCTAAATGTAAAGTTGCAATGTGTACCTTTTGTGTGTTTTGCACATTATTGAGATAAAAATATTGCTCCATCTGTAGTATCCATGTTACAGGATCCTTTCCATCAAACTTCCTCATATCCATTTTTGGAATATGGTGGTTCTTCCTGCCAACATTAGAGTTTATGAAATCAATATTAACATTTATTTTGTTCTCATCATGATTTTCCTCTACTATCTTTTCACCATCAGGAAACATTTGTTGTATCAACTTTGTCAAACATTCCATGTCTACTTTTAGATCATTCTTCACGTTCTCCATTTTTTCATCGATCTTAGCTTCCATGTCATCCATCTTAGATTCCATGCCAACTTCCATGCCATCTGTTGTCCTTCCTAGAGACAGCCTAGAGTTGTGATAGACCAGTGCCTAGGACATCTTATATAGCAAGGAGCATAGGATATAACAGAGGGAGTTATCAATAACAAGCTCTCATGCTATCTCTTGTAAAACAAGGAAAATTAATCTGAATGGGACCAAGACCTTCAGAAACTGACACAGAGATAGGGATATTGCAGAGGAAACATGCAAAACTCCAATATAAAAGAAACAGAAAATTCAGAGACAACTTACTTCAAAGCGGGCCGATTCAAAAATACTTCACAGAAATAAGTTATCAGAAGGTGTATGTAGTGAATGAAATGTAGAGAAAATATTAGTTAACATTGAGCTGATATCCAGATACACAATACCACCATGCATGGGCTTACCAATCTAAGAATCCATACATGACAGTAGCGTTTTAAAAACACCCTCCCAAAGAAACTAATATAGCAGAAACATGGTTTAGATGAATAGTGGAACAAAATATCATGCATGAGCCATATTTAAAGCGCTTGAATGATCTGAGCATGGGCATCAAATAGGATGAATCCATACCAAAAATTAGTGAGCCACTCGCATTCCAAAACATGATACAGGAAACATGGATGAAATGAAATGATATATTAAAATAACACATAAGAGAAAGTTACAGACTGTGAAATACTAAAGACCAGAATCCTCTTTAACAGATGGAACTCCTCCTCACTAAGACCCTATGGGATCTGAGCCTTCATATAAAAGTTATACAAAATGTATACAAAAAGCCTTTCACTGCATAATTTTCTGATAAAATCTGGAACCCTCAATAATCTGTTCTTCGGGGATTTTATAGAGAAAAAGAAAACTTAATAAATGAAGTAGGTGATGAACCATCAATTTGCTGCATAAGGACAAGATGGACGAAACGTGCACGCCCATACTACTCGATGAATTTTTGGTGTTGTACGTTCTCTGTAGCCTGCTTTCTAAAATAAATGCACTGGGTGAAGGTCTCTTCAGGAACACGGTATAGAGATAAAACCATATGAACATTCTGTCCTTTCCTGAAAGAAAATCCTGCTGAAATGAAACCTGGAGGGTATTGTTCCTTGTGCATGGTACTCTCTGTCTTCTAAACTTGAATTAAGGCCTGAAACCTTCAATGTTGATCATCGAATTCCTCTGATTTTCCACTGATACTCTCTGCCGCAACATTTATATCTTCACCTGCCCAATCTACGCTTTGAATGTCCCTGGGAGGGTTTGACAGATTTTAACCTTGCTGCTTTAATGGAATTCTTGTCGGTGTATCTTCCCAGGCCTTTATTCATAATTCAGATCTGAAACATGGTCTTTGACGTGCTCTCTATCACAGCAATAGAGACTCTGAATCATGATAGTTTTCCGCTTCTCGTACTCTGCAAAAACACGCAACTTGGTCATGAAATCCATGCAAATGGAAGACTGGTTATGAGGGCGGAAGAAATGATAGTGTAGTGGCAGTGAAACAGTGGTTTATGTGAAATAACAGTGGAAAACATAATGATATGGTGTAAATGGCAAACAATATGGTTTGACGGAAAAATGCGTATGGACCGTTCGATCTAGATCTGGAGGCGTAGATCGACGGCGGGGATAAAACAGTGAAATGATATATGAAAATGGGCGTAATGAATATGAGACATTTAACTTTGATACAAAATGTGAAACTTTGGTTATAAGCCAAAATATACAGAAATGCAATGAAATGCTATGAAACATGACCGAAAGACCGTATGAGGTGGGGCCTATATGGAAATCGCAATCAGAAATCGGAGCGGGAGTAATCGCAATCACGAGCGAGAGGATGTGCGATGCGATCAATCGGAAGGGACAGTGATCAGAGGGGAGTTGCAATCAGGTGGATCAGGGGTCGGTCATGCGATGCGATCAATCGCATTGCAAATATTTGCGATGGACCGATTGGGGGGTGGGGGCGCTTCACGTAAATGTTGCGATTGCGAATGGGGCAGGGAGTATGATTAGCGCTCCACCGTCGGATCAGAGTTACAGATCAACGGTGCGGGTTAGATCGGGGATCGCAATCGGGGGGGGGAAACAAAGGGATGGCACAAAGTTTTTTGCGATTGCGATGATCTGCGATTTGCACGGGCCGTCCGATCTACATGAAAGCTCAACGGTGGAGAACGCATCGCAGAACTTAACATAATCACATCGGATTTTTTCGGTTGTAACACGGGAAATGCACTCGTTTGTCACTCCGATTGCAATTGCTGCTTAAGACTTAAGCACTTGGTCTTAGCGCTTGGGTGGAAAATGAATTTATCAGGCCAGACAAAAGGGGATTGCTTATCAGAGATTCAATGGGGGCTGAAATGATCAACACCATCTATCTTAGCTTCCATGCCATTCTTCAAACCATCCATATTATATTCCACGACTTTCTTCAAACCATCCATCTTAGTTTCCATGCCTTTCTTCAAAACTTCCATGTCATTTTTTGTTGCTCTTTGCGAGAGAAAAATTTGTTGCACTTGCTCTTGTAAATTTGATATGTCATGTTGCCATTCTTCATCTTCATGAGTCATAGTAGATCCCTCTAAGGCTTAATGGGTGTTGAATTATTTTTAGGGGCCATTTTATAATCTAATACTGATATATATTCTACAATATTCCCTTGGAATCAATTCAAGTTGATTCTTTAAACAAGACTTATGCAATTCGGTAAACAAAGTACACACCTTTTACTTGCTTTTGAGGAGCTCTATATTGAAATCAAATTATCTCTGTAATTACAAATCCTCAATATCTAAAATTCAGCCTTGTAGTAGCCCTCTGAAGCTTCTTTCAAATGACATAGGTCTGACGTAATTTGGATTCTTCAAGGAAAAGTTATGTCCAATCTCCCACAATGACCCAATTATGGACTATTTCAGTAGAGCGAACTTGTACGACTTACCACGTGTCACTATTTCCTCCTTTGGCTCTGAAATTTATAAAAAAGAAACTAAAATCTGTGTGCTTGCGGCCACTTTTTGTAGCATTCCAATCTGATGCTCAGAGAGAGAGTTATGAATATTTTCCCATGATAACCTCTTTGAGATGAAATTTGGGAGCCTGAAAAAGACCTAAATTCCACAGATCATATCTCTGAAAATATTGTGAACCAAGCTCTAAAATTTTTTGATGATGTTCCTCTGGATTTTGGCTTCAATATTATAAACTTTTAGCTTTTGAAACTTTTTAGAAAAAAATTTATAGTGCAAATGCTGCAATGCCCTGTTTAGGTTAAATTCAGGAGCCTACAGAAATCCCTAACTTCAAAAAATCATATCTCAGAAAATATTGCGAAACAAGCTTTGAAATTTTTTTATGATGTTCCTCAGGAGTTCAGCTTCACACTCTAAAATTTTTAGCTTCTGAACCTTCGTAGAAAAAAATTTATAGCGAAAATTCCACGATGAACGGTTTAGAGCAGCGAAAACCCTAGAATCCAAAGCTCTGATACCAAATGTTGTGAAAACAGCTCCAAAAATAGAAGAAATGAAATATCAACACCTTAGAGATAAGCCACTTCAAGGGGACAACCTCTAATACATTACATGAATGAACAATTCTTGGATGATAGAAATTACAAAACCTCCTTTCTATATATAGCAGTCCATGGGACCACAATGTAATCCTAGTGGGGCCATAATGTAATCCTAGCCAACCTAACAATAACAATTTAAGGGCACAATAATAACAATATGGGGGTTTTAAGGGTACAATAATAACAATAAGGGGGTCACACTAACAACAATAAGGGACTATACTAGTAATATAGGGACCTAACAGGTTCTAGTCAATGGTTTGTTTAATGATCCTAATAAGGTTTTTATTGGTTGATTCTACTAAACCATTTCCTTGAGGATAATAGTTAGAAAAATATTTGAGTTTAAAACCTCTTTTAATGGAAAATTATGTCATAGCATCTCATGAGAAATAAGATGCATTGTCAAAAATCAAAGCAGTGGGTAAACCAAATATAACTATGATAAATTGTTCAATGAACTTAATAATATTCTCAGAGTTGGCTAGTTTTAGTGGAATTTATTCCACCCATTTTGTAAAATAATCGGTAGTTGTGAGGATCTATTTATGTTGTTTGGAAGAGTCGAGAAAAATCTCACCAATTATATCCAATCCTCGTTGCTCAAATGGTTGTTCGATGTTAATTGGTTGTAATGGAAAAGCTGGATTCCTTTGTCTTCCAGATGCACTTTGGCATACTTTTGATTTCCTCACATAATCATCAGCATCTTTGAAAAGTGTTGGCCAGTAATAACGTGCATGAAGTATTTTATGTGATGTAGTATTTCCTCCAAAATTTCCTCCATCTAGTCCATCGTTGAGTTCCTACAAAACTTTCTCTAAGCATCATAATGACACCGAATCAAATTTTTCTTGTAAAAAACACAACATTCGTATTGCTTAGCTTTCAACCTTAAAGCATGCTTTTTTTTATAACTGAGCTGCATAGGGGCATATCCATTTTCCAAATAAAAATTAAGATCAACATATTGATACTGAGCATCATTGAGGCTTACCTCTAACACTTGTACATCATTACATGTATCTTCTTCTGATGATAAATGAGATGCTCCTATTAACATTATGCAAAAACCTTGACCTCTAATAATTTTAGAAGGTCTAATCTCTACATCATATTCTTGCAAAGAAATTATCCAGCTACACCTTTTCTCTCCTACCTCTCTTTGAATTAATAATAGCCTTACTGCAGAGAATGGAACTATTATCCTGGTATGATTTTTGAGGAGAAATGGCCTATAATGCTTTATAAATTTTAAGACAACAAATTCTTGTTTCTCTATAGATGAATAGTTTAATTTTTTACCTTGTAAATTGGAACTGAAAAATGATATTGGTGCTTCAATTTGTTGGCCATTGAGTTGTGACAAAACATCAACATATGATGTATTTGATGATAATTTATATAAAGTGAAAGGATTAAGAAAATTAAGAGTATTCAAGAATGGAGCATTGAAAATAGATTGTTTGATTAAAAGTAAAACTATCTGCGAAAAATCAGGGAAAAATATTTTTATAAAATTTATCTGTCCTGAGAATGACTGCATGGTATTATTATTATGAGGAAAAGGGATTCTTTTAATTTATTCAATTCTTTTAGGATCAATATAGATACCTTTTTTAGATACAATGAATCCTAGAATTTTTCCTTCATCCAAATAAAAATAGGACTTGTTTGGGTTAAGTGAGATTCCATATTTTTTGCATCGCTCGAAGACCTGTTTTAGATCATTTACATGATTGGTTGCTTGTCTAGAATAGACTTTGATGTCATATAGATAAATAACCATTGATTTATTAATGATCCCTCTAAAATTTGTGTCCATGGCTCTTTTGAAAGTGGCACCTACTTTGATTAACCCGAATGGCATCATTTGATAGGCATAATTTTCCCACTTAGTCCTGAATGTGGTCTTTAATCTGTCATCTGGATGTACCAGGATTTGGTTATATCTAGAAAACATATCTAGAAAAGACATAAGTTTATAACTAGCTACAGTTTGCAGTACTTGTTCCATGGTTGGTAGTGAAAAATTCTCCTTCTGGCATGCTTTATTTAAATTTCTAAAATCAGTACAAATCCTAATGTCATGATTTTTCTTCCTGACAGGGACTAAATTTGATACCCACCTTGAATGTCTAATTGGAAATATGATTTTAGCTTTGACGAGTTTATTCAACTCTGATTTAATTTGACTTTCAAGATTAGGATGAATTTTCCTTAACTTTTTTTTTATTGGTTTCTCATCTGAAGTCATAGGGATAGTGTGTTGGATGACAGAAGTGTCATATGTATTTAAATCAATATAATCCCAAGCGAAAACACTTTTACACATATTTAATAACTTGAAAAATGATATTATTTCTTTAGAATATAAACGAAGACCTAAGTTGACATTTTGTGGTTTATCATTGATTCCAATATTTACTAGCTCAAATCTTAAAGTTGAACTTTGAGTTTTGGAATTAGTAACCTTCCTAAACCTATATCTTAAATCATAAAGGTCTTCAAGTTTGACAACCCACTTTGGTATTGGATTTACACCTTGTTATTTATTTATCTGGGTATCTTGTTCATGTTCATATAAAGTTTGATCATCATAGGATCCTTCTGATGTTAGAAAGTCTATGATATCAGAATCATGATTAAAAACTCTCCAATTAGTAACATTATCAGGAATGGATGGTCTAAAAATCAATTCAATAGAAAACATATCAGGAATAAATTCTTGAGATGGTATTAATTTTGATGCTACATTAGCCAATAAGTCTGCACTAGCACTTTGTATTCTAGGCACAAAGGAGATATTAAAAGCTAAAAAATGAGAAATAAAATTTTGGACTAATGAATGATAATGTTTAATATGTCCAGTGTTACAATGAATATTATTTATCACTTTTTTAATAATGATCTATGAAACTCCATATACTTGCAGATATTTAATACCAAGGCTAATTTCTTTATACAAACCTTGTGTTAGTGCTTCATATTCTATTGTATTGTTTGTGCATTTGAATTCTAGTTTGCAGGCTAACATGGTATTTTCTCCTTCGGGGCTTATTAAAATACAACCATCTTTTGCACCATCTTCTGATTTAGAACCATTATAATAAAGAGTCCAAAATAAATATTTAACTAAGGGTTTATTTACAAAATTTTTACATTTGGAAGCATCTGTTTGGGAAAAAATTTCAATCTGGGAGATAACAACATTATCAAAGAAGGGTGATCGTTGTGCATTAAAATTTTCAAGAAATGATTCTACTAAATAATTTCCAATTGTATTGTTATTTAATGCTACTGGCTCATTAATTCCTTCAAGATCAGTAACTGTGTGATTCATGGATTTCTCACGGTCCACTCAAATTTGGTTTGGCTTTCCATTGTAGGGCAGCCACATGTGTGACCAATCTGTTGCGAAATATCCATGAAGTTTCTCAGACCAGTCCCTCCTCAATACTAAACCATAGAATTCGGGAATATCAGCTACCAAGATATCAATTATCTGGGCTACCTTAGGATTTGATAATAATCTAGTGGAAACATAATTTATTTCTCCTACGACCTCTACTTTTGTTCTATCGAGTTGTACTATATGATCAAGATAATTTTGAGGATTTATGTTCAATTTAGCACATACTGATTTTGGATTGATATTAAAGGAATCCACTGAATCAATTAAGAAATTATGGACATTCCTATTAAATATCTCATAGGTTAAAATAAATGGAGTATGAGAGATGGATCGATCACCTATCATAATAATATTTGTACCACCCATTTGGGTTGAAGGGGTAGGAGTTTTACCAACACTATTAGCAACTTGAACTACTGTTGGAGAAGGTAGAGATGAAGTGGGAACTGTATTCAATTCTCTAAGTAAAATATTTTACTTCTACTTTAGTTTAGTAAGTTCATGGATTGAGATATTAGCCCTGGTCTTTTTCATATCTTCCACTATATTATATTCAATGGTGTCAGAGACTACCATTGTCTTTGATGTAGATGGAAGATCTGAAAGAGTAGGGTTAGTCTATGTAGCCTTGGATGTAGACTTCTTGATTATTGTTTTATCTTTAGCATGAGTTGAATTCTTCTATTTTTGAGTAGCTTGCACTGCATCAATGGTATTCTTGCTTCTTGTACTAACAGGTAATTATTCATGTTCCTCATTTGGTAAGATGAAATCCCACATGCCATTTATTTCTACTTCTTCCTCATCTTCATTTTCTTCTTCTTATGTTTTCTCCTTGTCTGTGTCTTTATCAGAATCATCATTAGATATAATATTCGGCATTTGAGAAGTAGAAGATTGATTTTTCTTGAAAGTCTTGAATGTCTTCTTAGTACTGGAACTTTTAGCAACTTGTTTTTTAATATCATCCATTTCATTTGTCATGGTTTTTAGTACCTTTTGGAGACCTTATACATCAAAAAGGTCTTTTGATGGCTTTTTGTTTGAATCATCCTTGAAAGATACTTTCTTATATTTTTTGTCTTCTTGAGAACTCTTCTTTTCAAGGGTTATAATTCATTTCTCAACAGAAAATGTTTCCTTCATATTTTCTACTAATGTATCTAACTTCGCCATATCAACAAAAATGGCTATGTTAGAGGGGAGCGAAGAAATATACAACTCAATTTAGACCTCAGCACCAGGAACTGATGTAGCAAGGATTTTATTAAGTAATTTATTAAATCAATAATTGAAGTCTTTTATTTTCTCTCATGTTTTAGCCTTAAGCTTTGATAAGCGGTTGATGAGCGATGCAGTGGTTTGGCTATATACAAAATTAGCTAAGAATTGTTCCTCAAACCTATTCTAGCTAGTTATAGAGCGAGCAGGTAATGAAAAATACCAGGATCCTGAAGATCCTGTGAGAGTATATGGAAATAATCTAACTACACATTATTCTTCAGTTACCTCTTTTAAGTTGATGGCTAACATAAAATTATGGATATGTTCTTCAGCTGGAAGACCATCATTTGAATTGAATTTAGGTAACCATATTTCAGGGTATATAGGAAGAGGGTGAAGAGGAGAAGGCATTTGTACCGCACCTGGATTGTTCCATGGTTTTACATTTGGTGGAGGTTGTATTCCTAACATTGGGCCTTAGGTGGAGATGATGAGTGAAGTTTGAGTTGAAGAAGAGGCAGGCTGAGTGCTAGAACTAGTTGAGGGTGAAGTAGTTTGGGTACTGGCACTACTTAAGCTAACACTGATGGCTGGAATATAATCTTTTAAAATGAGTGGAGGTAAAGGAGATGAATGGGGTGGATTATCGAAAATAATTTCGCTAGTGGATGACTCTGACTCGGTATTTTTATTTTTCTTTCGAAAAGTGCTAATATGAAATTCAAAAGGAGGGATTCCTGTTGTTATCACTAGAAAATAGTACAACCAAAGGTGACATAATTTAATGTCAGGCAAAAGGATTTACAGGGCTGAGAGACATTAGATATTCTGAAAGTATTTAAAAATTTCTAAGGTCTGAGGAAAAATAAAATTGCGTACAAGAAGGACTAGTCAAACATGCCTTTGCATGCAAAATTCTTCGTTAACCATGCCTTGGTGCGCTTTTTTCTCCAAAATGCACACAATACTGGGAGTGGCGGAAGTCACTTTCTGGGACCAGAAGGTGCAATCTAGGACATTGATTCCACACTTGAAGTCGCCTAAGGACAACCACCCAAGCCTCCTTAGGACATCAAGGGAGCACACAATGGAAACACCCTCCTCTCTTGGGTCACTATCCACAATGTACCAAGAGAGGGGAGGAGGATTTGAATTTTCCTATAAAAGGCCACCAAGAGATGAGAAACAGGAGAGCACATTGTTATGCTGGCCAGAATTTCCCCAAGCAATACCAGTAGTGTGTGATCCAGAGCAAAGATAGAGGCGACTCAGTTGTTTTCCATCCAACAAATCCAATCCACCATAGTAGAGAGAGGGAGACTTTACACCAAGGCAGTGCTATAGGGTAAAATGCTTAGGTTGTTGGTTATCAAATATCCATCTCAAGGCTTTCTGGTGCCCGAGGTAGACAGTAAGATTAGCTGTATAGTTCACAAAGATGGCACATACATATTCATATTTAACTTAAAACAACTTGATAGAATAAGATAGAAGATTACCTTTTTAATGATCTTGGAGTCCCTTAGAGAGCACTAGGCAGCGAAGCAAGATTTCTCCTTCACGAGCTCCAAATCTTGGCACTGCAATCAATTAAAGCACACGTGTAATCTCTACCATAACATATATTTCCTATCAATTAAGCCAATATATAATAAACACTTAAACTATGCACATATAAGCCATTCATCTCATGCTATATAAGTGATTAAATAATAATGACAATATCAATGCATAGAATGGAAAAAACAGATACAGTTCTATTGATTTATAAAAAAGAAGGATTACAATCGTCGGTTTTACTAAGCCCTCCTCAGCCTTCCAATCTCTCTATCTCTCAAAGTGGTGATGTCTTGATCAATAAGTTCTCAATGAACCTCTTTGACCTTTTATCTTCACACTACAACAATGATCTCTACTTCACAAGTATTCAAAAACTTTGACAATCCTTCGACCTTGAACCAAGATCCTTCAACTCCATTTTATAGGAGATGGAGAGAGCAATCATTTCCCTTCTCTTTCTACCAGTTCTGAATAGAAAAAACCAAGATGTTTCCTCAACCTCCATGCTTTTGCCTTCTTTGAGAGTTTAGTTGTTTATGGCAAGGCCCAATAAGAGTTAGTGCTTTGCAGTTTCCTTTTTGTACTGACTCTCTTGTGAGAAAAATCTGGAGAATCAAATCATTCTCCTCGGGTTGTTCCCGTTCCAAACTCAAAACACGGGTAATGCTGCTCTCTAGTGTAAACAGAGTGTTTCCCTATCCACTAACGTGGCCCATTCATTGATCAGGTGCATTATAACACTCTTGTGTTGTTATAGTGAGGAGTTACCTTGGCAGAAATAGGTTTAGTTTAGGTCTTTGTATTCCTTCCATATTTATCTTCTCCTCTGAGCTGATGAGGAGGTATTTTGACCTGTAATAGATGCCCCCTAAAGTGTGAGGTCAAAGACGAAGACGATGCCTGAATTACTTTATTATGTGTGTAGTAGAGATAAAGAGATTGAAAGGCTGAAGAAAACCTGAAACAACAACATATGCCAGAAAATATAGTATCTGCCTTGAGTCAGCCATTTCCATGCTCAGTAGCTTAAACAACATGATTTCTCTAGAATAGAGATATGAAGAATCTGTCCACCGATAAGCACAATGTGGAAGTGTCTGTCATAACAGGATTAGACTGAAGAAATTCTCTCCATAAACAATATCGCAACTTGGGGAAGGGAACGCAGCTTTAATGATGTAACCTTTGCCCCAAGGTCTTGACTGCCGCTTCACTTAAACTGCATATTTCTCAACATGTGAATGAAGGAGCTGTCGTCGAACATGTTAGAAATCGTCTGATTACCAGTCGATAATGAAAACTGTTAACAGACGCGAAGGCGGCCACTGATAATGATGATGGTCCCTAAGATGCACAGTACAATCTAGCGAGTGTGAATAAAAAGAGTTGAAGTCGAACACTCATAGAATCATTTGATCAGGAGCCAATGATGAAGACTCCTAATCAAACACAAGACTACCTGCCACTGATTTCTGCAAGTATCCGAGTACTGATGGGTTTCTAGATCAACTTCCTAGATAAGATGTTGAAGTCGATAGGAAGAGATTTGTTGAAAGGTAGGAACTGAGGCATCCTACATCAGTCAACACGAAACGGAAACCAACTGATTTTGTTTATGATTGAGATAATGAAGAGTAAATGGGGATGTTGGATGACAAATAATTTCTGGCATAATGAGCGGTTTGGTTGATAAGAGGAGCAGTAGATAGCGAGATCTGCTTGAAAAATAGAAGGCACTGTAACAGGGTACTAGGCAGCTGAGACTTAATGAACACCAAAGAGTGTGTTAGGATTTTACTAGTGTAGGGACACTGGGAGATGAAGGCTAATACTCATAGATGGTAGGGTTCAGCTAACTACGAAAGAGTTTTATGGGAAGTGCCATGTTCAAGATTTTTGCTGCCAAATCGACCTTTCTGAAATGTAACAGAGGTAGTATCCATTTTGTCCAAATTTTTCCTCATCTGATTAAGTTTAACGAGTCCAGATGAGTATACTCGGTGAATTTTTCATATTTAAAGAGTCTGAAAAATATCATAAAAGACAACTATGTGCCCCGTTTGATTAGGTTTAACGAGTCCAGACGAGTAAACTCGGTGAATTTTTCATGTTTAGAGAGTCTGAAAAATATCGTAAAAGACAACTCCATTGGGGTACCTCTGTCATGTCTTGATAACCAGGCACGACAAAGGGAAAATAGTAAGCCTGAAACAGTTCATTTTCTATGAGTTAGCCCATCGAAGCCGGAAAAGTAAGAAATCTATGTTCGATGGATGTCTACCTCATTTTGTTATGAGTACAAGGAGATGCAGTAAACTCAGTACTCTTTATGAAATTTTAACGAGTCCAACAAAGAAAAACTCGGTGCCCTCCATGAAATTTTAACGAGTCGTGCGGAGAAAACTAGGTTACTTTTTTGGTTTAAAGAGCTTTGAAAAAGAGGAAAATAATGGCTCCTTACTCTCTGTCGTGGTAGTTTAGCAAGCTCGACAAAGTCCACTCGGGGTTTTTTCATTTTTATGAGCGAGAAAAAGTGCCCTAAAAAGAAAGCTCAGTGCTTCTTCATATCAGTTTTAATGAGTCTGAAGAAGAGAACTCTAGGTTTTTTGGATTAACGAGCAAGAAAAAGACCATAAAAAGAACGCTCAATATCAACTTCGTATAAGTTTAACGAGTCCGAAGAAGGGAATTCGAGGTTTTTCGAGTTAACGAGCAAGAAAAATACCGTAAAAAGAATGCTCGAGTAAACATGACTATGTCTGCATATGAATCTTGATCACTCATCAGAACATCAGTAACAAATCTCAATAGTTGCGACACATATGCAACAAGAATTCACAACTTTTGCTGACTAGCTTAAGAGAGTCATGCCCCAGAATTGGCTATAAGAAGGTCGGAAGACCTTCATTTTCACTATTTTGAGTGCTGAGAAGGAGTTATGGGGTGAAAAGAGGTGAAATATTCAGCTGACGATTGCAGTCAATCCAAGCAATTTTTTTCCTTCCTGCAAGATCCAGGTAAGAGCTAGAACCTCCTGCTATCATTTAATTGTCTTTTTGTTAAGTTTTGCTAGTTCAAAATAGAAAATTTGTGAGGCCCTAAAAAATGTTTGTGCCTAACGCGGGCCAGTAGTGTTAGAGCCGTGTTAAGCGCACTTCCCGTGAAGGGATGCTACATTAGCGCACTCTTTTTTACAATAAGGCCAGCGTTAGGTGCACTGCGTTTTTTAGCAACTCATTTCCCATCATTTTGAAGTGGTCCAGGAAATTTTTAATCGGTTGAAAATGTCGCATTTGCAGGTATTCAGCTGTTAATCATGAGTATTTGGCAAGAAAGAGAACATGAACAGGAAGAACGAGAGATGATGACAGATGCTACAAGCTTGATGGCTCTCTGCAGATGCGGATTGCTAAAATATGCCTGCTTATAACTGATGAGGGGTCAAGAGGACCTCCTAAGGTGGCTAATCCAGCAATGGGACGAGCGACACCATGTCTTCTAGATTGGGGGAAATGAGCTCTCAATCGAGAAGGATGATGTGTACTTTTTGACCAGCCTATCATGTCGTGGACCGAGGCCCAACTTGACGGGGTCCAGAGCTAACCCACGTTCCACTGCTGATCTGATTCTTGAGCATTGCATATGTGACACTCAGGCTGTGAGCAACCGGGTACCGATCGTACGAGTGACTTTGAGACCACTGAGGTCTATATTATGGATGATTGTTCGCTTGGCAGGTGCCAAGAGTCAGCATGGGGCCACCAAGGCCCAGATGCTCCTAGCCTTGGACTGTATGCAGCCTCAAGTTTTTGACTGGTGTGATGGAGTTGTCCGTCAGGTCTGAGAAGAGCTTACCGCATGTAAGACCCGTACCTAGAGAGAGTTTAGGTATGGTACACTGATTGCCATTGATGAGGCCTAGGATCGTTACAGCACCATTGGGCCCACGCGAGCCGAGGCAGGCTCGGTGGGCAGCCTTGCTTCCGTGGACTAGAGAGGGTCCCGTCCGCCATTATTTTGATGATGGATTTTTGATTGGCTGAACTCCTAGATTATTATGATTGAGGATTATCCCTATGTAGGGATGAACTTCACAGGTGATCCAGATTTAGCACTGCCCCTTGGCACCTAGTGGGGACTCGATGGTAAGAAGGAAATGATCAGTATATTTCAAGGAAGTACTTTGTTTTTTGTCTTTTGAATGTTTATGCAATTTTTTTTTTTTTTTTGAAATAGGGTGAAAAGTATGTTTTGACATGAAGTGTTTGTTTGCTTGACATAGATGTGGCACCTGTCCGACCAGTTGGGGCCCCTCACTATGCACAGCGAGGACTACAGCTACCCGGGGCTGGCGCACCAGCAGAGGATGCAGAAGCCACCAAGGATGATGATGCCCAGGTTTTACATGAACTTTCCAGAAACCTGGAGGGTTTGAGTATGGGTATACCACTCCCTCCTATGCGGGAGGTTCCAGTTCGTTTGCAGCGGCATACTGTAGTTGTGCCGGAGAGATACCTGGTGCCTCTAAGGAGGATAGCTAGAATAGTTGTATGTTACCATGATCATCAAGCCTAGATGGTGGAGCGAATGTATTAGTGTCAGAGCGTGGCTTAGTATAGCCAAATTTTTGTAAAACACCCAAGTTTTGGAAGATTTTTTTATGTAACTATTGTACTGGACATGACATATATATATATACATACTTTTTGGTGATTTTGTGTTTTTTAATTTTTTATGTATTTTCATTGGGATAAAAATATATATACACTCATGAGTAAATATTTTATAGAAAATGTGACAAATGCCAATCTAACACATATTTTTCCAAAGAATCAGCTAATGCATTAAATTCTCTAGGAACGTGCTCAAATGTAATTGTTTGAAATTGACGTTCTAAAAGTCGCACCCTTAAAAAATAATGTAACAAGACTATATGACGGACACGGTAATGATTGTTTAATTGCATAATGACGAGTTGGGAATCTACTTGACCACTAAATTGGAGATGTTATGAGATGCTGCTTCCGTGAGGAGTTGGATCACTGACATGTACTCGGCAACATTATTGGTGGCGCTACCTAGGAAGATTCCCCCAGAACCAAGAAGGTATGACTCAGGAGTGTAGAGAACCCAAGCAGCTGAAGCAATGTGTCTAGTGTGATGACTAGTACCATCTGCATATCCGACGTATGATAAGGAGGGTGACGACGTCTGTGTGAAATAAAAATATTATATATGAGAAAAACACCTCAAAAACCAAAAAATATCCAGAAACATCAAAACAATAGGAAAAACTTATATACATAAAATTACAAAGCATATGCCTAGTGCGAAACTAGGAAAAACACTTCTTTAGATAGAGCCCGTTGCGGGGCTCCACGAGTGGAATTCCATTACAGTCCTGAAGTTCATAAGCCCCTTTTGAGAGGACTTTAGTGATGATGTAAGGACAAAGCCATAATGGTTGGAGTGTTCCTGCCCCCAAGAGGTCATGTTTCTGATCATAGAGTAGAACAAGATCACCCTCTTGGAAAGAACGAGGCTTGACATATTTGTCGTATTGAGCTTTGACTCGGCACTGGTGAGCTTCGAGTGCTAGTGTAGCATCTCAACGAGTTTCTTCCAAATGATCTAGTGAGAGAAAGCGCTCTTCTAAGGCGGTGGTGCTAGGCAGGAGTTCAACGGCGAGTTTGAGTGATGGAATTTTGCACTCGATTGGAAGTACTGCCCCCAGGCTGAATGCAAGTTGGAATGGCGTGAAGCTTGTGGTAGTTTTTACTGATGTTCGGTGTGCCCATAATGCAGAATAAAACTTTCCGATGCGATGTGGTTTTATGATTTATGACCAATCGACGAATCATGGTTTTGAGGACACCATTTACGGCTTCGACTTGACCATTAGCTTGAGGATAATAAGACGAAGATTGATCTTGACAAAAACCTAGCATGGATGTTAATTTAGTCATCATATGATTCTGAAAGTGGGATCCATGATCTGTGATAATATATAGGGGTACACCGAACCGACAGATTACCTGATTGAACAAGAAGAGAGCAATGGTTTCGCCATCGGCCTTAAAAGTGGGAATGGCTTCTGCCCATTTCGTAAAATAGTCGACCGCAACCACGATGTAGTTGTGTCCATTTTCCAAAGTGGGATTTTAGGTGACGAAGTCAATTCCCCATTTAGAGAAAGGACCAATGGAGATAACCGGATGAAGGGGGACAGGATGAGTGCACAGTTTCTTTGTGAAAATTTGACATGGATGGCTCTTTTGGACCATTGCAATGCAGTCTTTAAACAAAGTGGGCCAATAGTAACCTGCGCGCAAGATTTTTTGGGCAGTAGCTATGCCCAAAAGATGACCATGGCATGCCCCCACGTGGCAGTCATTCAAAACGTGTTCTGCTTCATCGAAAGTGAGACAACGTCAGAGAATAGTATCAACACCATGACGATATAGTGTATCATTTAGCACGAGGTAGTGCTTTTCCTAGTGGCGAATACGATGATGGTCGTCAGATGTGAGAGTTGGGCGGAGGCATTAGGTTTGTAGGTAGACCAAAATGTCTCCATACCATGGGTCCGAAGAATCGACCAAGTATACAGATTCATTAGGAAATGGATCATGAGCTACTTCTCCTGGGTTGATTCTGGGAAGGTCCGATAATAATTCGGCAAAGACGAGGGATTTCTTTGCTTTGGTAGCTATGAAGACCAAATCAAATTGTTGGAGGATTATGATCCATTTGGAATATTTTCCTCCAATAATTTGTCTAGACAGGATGTGTCGCAGCAATATATAGTGTCGGAGTCAGGTGACGGTGAAAACTACTGCCAAAGAAAGTTTCTCCACATGTGAATAACGTAGTTCAGGTCTGATTAGCCCTTTGGACAAATAGTATATCACATATTCACTGTAATCACTGTGAACTTGAACCAGAACCATTCCAAGTGAGGATGGTGAGGCTGCCAGGTAGAGGAGAAAGTTGCGTGAATAGTCGAGGGCACTAAGGAGTGGGGCTGAAACAAGTGCATGTTTTAAAGCATCAAATGACCGTTGAGCTTGGTCATCCCACAAGTATAGTGTTCCATTCTTCAATAATCACATAAATCCTTTCGTCATCTCGGCATATTTAACGATGAATCGACATAAAAAGTTTTCCTTCCCTTGCAAACGTTGGAGTTGAAGGATGGATTGTGGTGTCGGAAATTCAACAATCGCCTTAACTTTATCGGGATCAACACTAATCCCGTGCTTAGAGACAATGAAACCTAATAGACACCCGTAGTCGACCATAAATACACACTTATGAGGATTCAAACGTATATTGTAGAATCTACACCTAGCAAAAATTTCTTTGAGATGAGCAAGGTGATCAGGTCGTTTCTTGGAATGGGCCAGAAGGTCATCCAAGTAAGCCTATACAATATTTTGAATGTCATGAAAAGCGTAGTCCATAGCCCACTGAAAATTTGCTCCAGCATTCTTTAGACTGAATGGGAGTTTACGATATGCAAATGTGCCCCAAGGACAGATGAAGGCAGTTTTATGTTGGGCATCTTTTTTAATTGCAATCTGGTTATAACCCAAGAATCCATCCATGAAGGAAAAAGATTCACATCCGGCACAATCGTCAAGAATCTGATCTATGAAAGGTGTAGGATAATTGTCTTTGGGACAAGCGGCATTCAGATCGCGATAGTCAACACAAACTCGAATGGTGCCTTGTTTTTTATCGACGGGAACCAGATTGGAAACCCATTCCGTCAAAGGAACGGGATAGATGAAACTAGCGTTTAGAAGTTTTTCTACCTCAATTTTGATGGTGGCTGCTTTGCGTGGGTGGACAGGTCTGAGTCGCTGTCGAATTGGTTTTCATTGTCATAAATCTTGATTTCATGCTCGACTATAGATGGATCTATGCCAGGAATTTTGTCATAAGACCAAGCAAACACATCGCGGAATTCCTTGAAAAGGGATGTGAAGCATGCAATTTGCTCAGGATTACAATCGGCTCCAATCTGAATATTTTCCATGATACCCGTTTTGACTAAGATATCAATGAGCATTGTCTTAGAAATATTACCCATGTTACCTTCTGAATCGATAGTTTGAATAGTCTTGTAAGTAGAGGGAACCATCTCAGGTGGGTCAAAGGATGGGATTTCATTTTTTATCAAGTCCGAGTCGATCGTCGAAGCACGATGGTGAAACTCTCCCCAAGGTCATTCTTCTAGATACATGATCTCTCGAATAGCTTCCTCTATAGGCAAGACTTCATTGAGGAGATCCTTAGAGAGAACTGTGATGGGTGGGAGGTTTGCACCTTTGGTTGAAACCATAGAAGTGGAGGGTTCAGATGTGATTTAGATGGCTTGGTAAGCCAACTAGGCCAGTGAAAATGGCATATGATCTCCGTAGGAATCAATGTCTGAAAGTGTCGGGATGATACATGGGTCGATAGAGCCATCCAAAGTGGTGGATATCATTGCAACCGTGTTTGGGATCTATGGCGGTGGGAGAGGAAAACAACCCAGTAGGGAAGATGCCTTCAGAAGACTGGTACTGATGCTGACGTAAGAGTCAGGAAAGCCTCCTATTAGGGATACAGTGCTACTTGGTAACATGGTATAATCAGGGGTGCAGATGGATAAATAATCCACTGTGACTATTTTCCCATCCAATGGAAATAGGATGAGTCAGAAGACCGAAGAAATAATGGCGGTCATGGCATAAGACCAACTACGACCAAGAAATAGATTATAGTCGAGATGGTGCTCTATGAATTCAATGTCCATGGTTACCATTTTCCCACTTAGAGTGATGGGAAAGCTATCAAGGTATCCTTTTGGGAGGAATGTGTGGCCATCGAAAGCTTTGAGGGAATTCGATGGCGGTGTTAAGGTAGGAGAACCTAAATTGAGCCAACAAGGTTGTGACATAACACAGGTCGAAGCACCTTCGTCTATGACAATGCGAAGGATTGGTCTCCCTTTCGACACAACCTGCACCTGGAATGTGAGTTGCTGTGAGAGGCAAGGTTTAGATTTTTCCATATCAAAGATAGCTAGCATGGAATCCTGGGGGTCTATTCCACCAATGGCCGAAAGCAAGGCTTTCCTTTGTGCTGGATAGGTTTGTAACACTTCGAGAGCAGACATAGCTAACGGTGCTTGTGCCAAATCTTCTACAATGTTGTAGTTTTGGGCTGCACGTGCAGAGGTGTTATGAGTTGTGCATCGAAGTGTCCCTTTGGGGGGACGAATCACGGGGTCAGCAGTAGGCCGTTTGATATGAAAATCATTGGGCGGCGGTGGATTTGAACTAGTACCAGGTTCTTGAGCATCTATGGTAGGATTTCCATAAAGATTGCTTCGTGTTTGAAGTTCAACACTCTCAATGCCATAAATGGTGGATGGTCCTTCACTGGAAGGATGTGAACCACCATTGCCCCGTTGATGGGGTTGTGGCGGATTTTCAACCATGTGTTGATGTTGTTGTTGTTGATTAGGGAAAGGATTATGAATAACAGCAGGTGTTCGCTTAGAATTCTTGTTTGGAATAAAATTGGTGCATTCCTGCAGCCGAGGACATTTGTATGTGAAGTGGTCCTCCACATAGATCTTGCAAGGAAATTTCATGGGTTTATCCTTCCCTTTTTCATTTTTGGCAGCTTTTTTCTGATTAGGGTTATTATGATTGTCCAACTTCTCTTCCGAAGAAGATGTATTTTTCTTGTTCTTCTTATTTTTCCCAGTAGTTTTTTGTGAAGTTTTCACATAATTTACCTCAAAGGTAGGAAGAGTAGTCGTTTGCCAAAGATGGCTAGAAGGCTTGCCCCTGAGACTGTTTTGTGGCTACACTAGAGATTGTGCCAACGAGACCATTGGCATGAGCTCCGATTTTCTGAGTAGTCGGAGGATTTGGGTTACCAGGGGCATTGGGGAGCAAATAATATAGTGTGCCAGATTGTGAATAGATTAAATCCAAATGTTGGGCATGAAAAATGCATTGATCTTCTGTAACCGCACCGGAAAGGCCAATGTCTTTAGAGATGTGGGGTAAGAGAGACTTACAAAACCAATTAGCTAAGAGATGATCTGGGATTGGTGCTTTGACTAGCCTCCTCCTAGGTCTCCATTCATGAATGTGATCAAAGATATGGGTGGCGGTGTCTTGGCGCAGCGAGGTTAACAGTTTCGTTTCGGTTTCAATTCTGATTGGTAATTGGAAGTTCTTTAGAAACTTCATCGCTAAAGCACCAAAAGTGTTGACGGCGGCGCGTGGTAATTCAATATACCACTTAGCATCATTTCCTGTAAGGGTGCATGGAAACAGTCGAAGCCGGACACTATCATCCACCATGGAATTGGATATAGACCATAGATGAAAAGTAGTGATCTGTGCGGCTGGCTCGTCCCCTTGTTTCCCATCGAACTTTGGGATGTTAGAAGGAATCTTGTGTAGTACTGGAGGCTAGAGCGGGTTGTGATTGATGGGATCATTAGTCAGTTTATGGATGTTGGGGATGTCCAGAGCTACCAAAAATGGCAATTGTGGATTTGTCCCCGAATCTAACCGAGGAAGTATGGGCTGATTATTTAGACCATAGGGTCCACCCATCAATGTGTTACCAGAAGGATAAGTAGGACTTTGATAAAAAATTCCTATAGGTGGAGGGGTAGGGACATATGGTTGCTGTCCATAGGGAATATTATATTGCGGGGCGAACGGTTGGTTGCCCCCAGTATAAAAGTGCCCTCCCATTCCAGATGGAGGTTGGGGTGGGTTAGTCCATATGGATGCAATAGAGTTTCCTGGAGGCATGCTACTACTTGCATATTTCGGCAACGACATAGACCCTACACCTATATTTTAACCACTTAAGGGAATAGTATTAACAATAGGTTGTCTCGTTTGTCCTAAGGATTGTAGGGGAAGTGAAATGTTCCCTGCTACCTGTGTGCAGGTGACACTGCCCCCTGGTATAGTGGCCAAGGGGTTTGAACTCAGCAAAGGGTTCCAACCAAAAGGGTTGCTAAAAGGAGTCGAAGTAGTCACACTCGTGGGAGGAGCAACCGTGGGTCCCAACATGGTCACGGTAGGAGTAGATCCCGAAGGATTCGCCGAGCTAATAATAGTTATGATGATCATAGGGTTGGGATTAGGTATATGTTAACTACTGGGGTTACTAAGTGATGGCATAGAACTGACAACCGGTGAGGAGGATGGTAGCGAACTTGGGATGGTTTCCATTTGCGTCGACCCTGTGGATGCCGGTGGTGAAATGGATGTTTTTGTGGCTAAAGACATATCTTGGCGTGGTGGAATCTGAACTATCACAGGCCCCAACGGATCAGTGAGTGGAGGATTTTAATGAGGTACGACACCTTCCGTGAAAGGGCCCTTTGGAAATTTCGTATGATACGAGGCTATGTGTAAATTAGTGTTTGTCAATGGAGACTACTCTTCCGTAGAAGGCACGGGTTCACCAAGTTTCAATTGTTCCTCAAGAGGCAGAGGAGGTAGACCTTGTTGTCTTCGAGACAGACGGCATGGGTCAAACAACGCCACGGTGACCTGTTTATTTTTAACAACTTTTAATCAGTTATGATGTATTATAAAGTCTAAATGACAGTAACCACACACCTAAAAAAGAAAAAAGGACTCTCTAAAATCAATCAGCAAGCAGCCAGAATAGGGTGCCCTGCCTGAGTACTACTGTTTTCTGGTGATGAAATCCATTATCACAATAGTATACGGAGAGGGTTGGTCAAAATTACAGTTATGGTCACTCTAGAGCTTCACCCGAACCTCAGACGATAGGTGTAAGCACTCTCGTGAAGACGAGTACCATCCTAAAGACTGAAGACAGAGTGGGTCCATCTATTTCAGGTACCAGGATAACTTGTCCCAGTCACCTTGTCTAAGTCCCTAAAAATTATGGCCACTAAATATACCTCAAATCACAGACACCATCAGGGGGGTCCACGGTCAAGGACATCATGCTATATGGGTAGAATACCTAGATCCCCGATCTAGTTTCGACATCCCCAAAGGGAACCCCAATATATAACACACCCACCAGATGCAGTCGAAGGTGGGTTACCTTCTTGTGCACCCAAGTGTTGTCTCGCACTAAGCTCTGGTAAAGGAACGCTCCCGATAATATGAGTGCAGTAGGATTTCGCTCGTTAATGACTCTAGTTTCAAGTTTTGAGATCTTGGGTGATTTTTTCACTTTTCCTAACCTAAGATCCTAGCCTGAACTACTGTTGGTGTGAGCTCAAAAAGAGTAATGTGATTGATTTTATTGTCGCTTGATTCTTATTGTACTTGATTATTAGTCTTGCGAAGGGGGAGTGGACGTATGAAATGTAATGAAACTCTGACTCAAGAAACCATGCAAAATATGCTCTAAATATTCAATTCGATGAAGAGTATTTCTACAAGGAGAGGTTTCTTTTCAACATCCATGCTCTAACATTCAAATAGCACAGTTCAACTTTAAAGATTCAGACTTCTATCTACCTCTTCCTAACAGTCTATGAATTGAAATTTTCAGAATTAACTCAGCTAGATGCAGAAAAACTAAAAAACAAAATTCTTCTCTAAAAAGTAAATGCTTTTGACACTAACTTTTTAAACAATAGCAAACAAACAAAAATGCCAGCTTAGTAAACAAGCACAGGGATTTAGTCAAGGAGAGATACTGATGGCCAAAAACTTTGCAACCAAAACACAATCACAGCAGTGAACAACAAATTTTGGCTGAGTAACGCACTGTCTCTGAGTAAAAACAGCATTAATCCAGAGAATAACGCATTGTATCTAAGAAAATCCAGCATTATAATGCACTAGAAAACCCACAGAGGTAGCGTTAGCCAGGGTAAAGTTCTTCAGATGGTCAAACAAAAATAGGATCATTAGGGGAATTTTGAGGTCTAAAATGGGCCTCCAAAGAAAAATGTACAACAAAAATAAACTTTATAAAAACCAATAGGATTCAAGATGATGATGTCAACCATGGGGGATGATTTACCATTTTTTAAATAAAATGGTAAAAATATTAAAAAATAATAAAATAATAAAACTACTTTTTCAACTCGTATTTTCAACTTATCTCCCAAAATTTTTACTCAAATTTCGAGTGGGAGTACTCGTTGGATGAAAAATTTAATTCCTCATCCAAGGAGTACCCATGTTGCATACTTTCGATGAACTCTACTACACGAAAAATGAGAAATACATAAAAAACATGATTGTAATCACATTTTTTTATGTATTTCTCATTTTTCGTGTAGTAGGACCCATCGAAAGTATGCAACATGGATACTCCTTGGATGGGGAATTAAATTCCGCATCCAACGAGTACTCCCGCTCGAAATTTGAGTAAAAACTTTGGGAGATAAGTTGAAAATATGAATTGAAAAAGTAGTTTTTTTCATTTTTCCCTCTAAAATTTGATGATGTCATCAAATCTTATTTGATTTTTTCCACTATTATTTTATAATTTCCTTAGGAGGCCCATTTTAGACCTCAAAATTCCCCTAATGTGAACTCTGCAAGATTTTGAAATGTCTACTAGGCATAAATACTAGTCATAAGGGTCTGTGAACAGAGGAAAGAAGAGAGGAGGAAAGAAATAGTCCAGAAACTATGGGGAAACTCCCCAACGGAGTCACCAATTCTACTATAGGGTAAAATTTTTGGGTTGTTGGTTATCGAATATCCCTCTCAGGGCTTTCCGGTGCCCAAGGAAAATAGTAAGATTAGCTGTATAGTTCACAAAGATGGCACATACATATTCATATTTAACTTAAAACAACTTGATAGAATAAGATAGAAGATTACCTCTTTAATGACCTTGGACTCCCTTGGAGAACACTAGGTAGCGAAGCAGGAGTTCTCCTTCACCAGCGCCAAATCTTGGCCCTGAAATCAATTAAAGCACCCGTGTAATCTCTACCATAACATATATTTCCTATCAATTAAGCCAATATATAATAAACACTTAAACTATGCACATCTAAGCCATTCATCTCATGCTATATAAGTGATTAAATAATAATGACAATATCAACGCATAGAATGGACAAAATAGATACAGTTATATTGATTTATAAAAAATGAGGATTACAACCGTTGGTTGTACCAAGCCCTCCTTGGCCTTCCAATCTCTGTATCTCTCAAAGTGGTGATGTCTTGATCAACAAGTTCTCAATGAACCTCTTTGACCTTTGACCTTCACACTACAACAATGATCTCTACTTCACAAGTATTCCAAAACTTTGACAATCCTTCGACCTTGAACCAAGAGCCTTCAAATCCATTTTATAGGAGATGGAGAGAGCAATCATTGCCCTTCTCTTTCTACCAATTCTGAATAGAAAAAACCAAGATGTTTCCTCAACCTCTATGCTTTTGCCTTCTTTGAGAGTTCAGTTGTTTATGGCAAGGCCCAATAAGAGTTAGTGCTTTGCAATTTCCTTTTTTTACTGACTCTCTTGTGAGAAAAAGCTGGAGATTCAAATCATTCTCCATGGGTTTTTCCCGTTCCAAACTCAAAACACGGGTAACGCTACTCTATAGTGTAAATAGAGCGTTTCCCTAGCCACTAACGTGTCCCATTCACTGATCAGGTGTGTTATAATGCTCTTGTGTTTTTATAGTGAGGCGTTACCTTGGCAGAAATAGGTTTAGTTTAGGTCTTTGTATTCCTTCCATATTTATCTTCTCCTCTGAGCTGATGAGAAGGTATTTTGACCTGTAACAGGCAGCTCGGAAGTAAAGACATCCTTGCATCAGGACTTAGAACCCCTAGTTCTAAGGGCTCCTTGGCAAGTGGGTTAAAGTTTCATCCACATTTCCTACTAGCACTCAATAAGAGGGGACGTAAGCGCCATCATTTGGATTATTGAAGTTGTTTGACTCTATTTAGAGCTTTTGTGTTATTTTTTTAAGTTTTTGTTTAATTTTTATGTTTGAATATCCATGTTATTTCTCTATCTAGTATGTTTATGTTCTAGCATGTTCCACTAACTTGCTTTAATCCATATATTTTCTACATGTGACCAATAACTTAAGAGGGAAAACCACACCCCTTAATTTGGCGTTATTTCATACATATGTGCACCAAACACACTAACACAGGATTGGCAACTCCAGTAACTTTTATTTCCAAGTTTATGTGGTAGTGCCTTTTTACAGAGACCTTCGTCTTTGCTGTGGAGTTGGGCTGGAATTTCCCCCTTTCTCGACATCATTTCCCGGTTCACCCCTAGTGACAGACTGAAGCAGAACAGCTCCAAAAAATTACATTACAGGAATTTGCATGCATTTCTTACACACAAGCGCACCCCAAGGTGCGCGTTCAGAGCTAACCTGTACATAGAAATCGCGCATGTTTCAACCTTTTGCATGCAAAAAACAAAATGAGAATTTTCTCCAAAAATTCCATCCTTTCCTACTTATAAAAGTTCATGGCAGCCCAAAATACATCTGCCAGCACTGGTTGAGGTGCCCCACAGCTTGCTAAAGCTCACTCTTAGCTACTTTTGGTAGGCTAGGTGTTGGTTTCATTTCAAGTTGATTTTTGCAAAAGTCAACACATAGTTTAAGTAGGAGGAAAATTAACTTGCATTCCAAAAAAAATTATTTTTTGCAAATTTAGGTACCAAAACACCTAGATAATTGGCCAGAGGAAGTGGCCCAAGTCGGCGCATGCTTATCTATTTCTTTTTCTAGTGTAAAATTCATTAGTTTAGTTCAATTTTTGCACTAGGTTTCGGGGACCAGGATCGAATTGTCGATAGAAGAGAAAGTAATCTCTATTGTCTTTGCACCCTCCAGTGATCCTAGGTAAGCATATGAACATCTATATTCACAACTCACTATCTCCCTATAGTTGATCACATAGATTAACTAGGAAAAATTGAAAGCGGCCCATATCCGCGCATGTTTTTCTTTTGAGCAAGGAACAAAAGAACATAGTTTAAATAGGGGATTTTCAAAATGATAATCGCATATCCACACGTTCAAAATATGTGCTTGTTCACTTTTTTCTCACACACATCCACACACTAAGAAAAGCAAAGACACCTAAGACTAACTTAACAAAACTCACTAAATTCTCCCCATAGGGGCCACCAAAGAATTTATAGTCTAAGTTACGATCAAGAGGGTAGGCATCCAATAAGCTGCCTTGATCATTCTTCATCTTGAAACATAGAAGTTCACTATTTAAAGAGCTTTCAAATCCACCTATCAGCCCACGAAAAAGAAAACCCGAGCGCAGATGAGACCCGATTCAGAGGGTGCTAGGCTTAGGCGTAGTGCGTGTGGTATCAGTTGGGGCTACTTGACCTAGCTGATACTTGGTACTATTAGATGAACTACCAAGAAGCCCAAGACTCGAACGTTCATGTGGGACAGTGGTACTTAGTGGCCAAAATTAGGGCATCCTTTCCCTATAGGTGACGGTGCAGGTAAGCACTAGATCCTCTACCCTTACCTTGGTGTATTTTCTTCGGCTGACTGGGTGCATCGGTAGCTCCTATGGGACGTTATGCTAGCACTCACAAGATATCTTCTCAATCCCCAGTTACATTTGAGTGTGTGAGGACAATTAGGTCTTTTAGGATTTTAGTATCATACGGAAACAAAAAAAACCATATTTTTTGATTGACTGATCACATAGGACTAATCTAAAGGGAAAATTTATTTTATTTTCATTTTCTTTTATGTATGAAATCGAAAATTTTCTTTTATTGTAATCTCTATCCTCTCAAATATTTCCAAATCCCTACATATTCGACACCAGAATGGACCCAACAGAACCTCGTCAATCTAGACATCTTTTGGACCTCCCCCCATTACCGGGAGGGGTTCCAAGTCTTTTGCCATTTAGGCATCAAAGATGGAACACTTGCACCATTATTGGTTTTTTTATCACTTATAAAAAGTGAAACATCATTTGACATAGTCTTAGAGGTTCATGTGTCAAAGGTATGGTCATAGAATTAATTTTTCATTACTTGATAAAGGAAAATTTTAAAATTTTCTTATTAGCCTATCCTAAGGTCCAAACCCGCCCCCATTCAAGCATTTTCATGTCACATCAGTGATTATTTCCTAACATATTTCATTTCCCAAGCTTACAACTACGAAAATTTCATTTTAGCCAAGATTTCCCACTTTCGTAGCGAATTACACAGAAAAAACACACTTTTCGCTACGAAACTGCTAATACTTTTGTAGTGAAACTCCCATAAATACACTAAGTATGCTATAGAAGGAGTTATTATTGTCTTTATTTTCAAAATAGGTGCTAGGTGTCAGTCAATGATTGAAAGGGTTAGGGTAGACGCCATTCGAGTCAGTTAGGGTTAAATCAAGGTATAATGGTCATTGTTGAAGTCACTATTACTATTTTAAGCATGTATGAGTCATGATTGTGCCATGAGCTATCATCAAAACTTTAAAATATTTCGAGTCATTTTTCATTCTCCACTCCCTCTTTGCATGTTATTGAACTCTAGAGAGCTATTTCACTAAGCCTAAACTGTGGCTAGAATTTTCAAAATTTTGCAGGTATCACTGATCAAGCAAGGTAGAGAAGACATAAAAGTACCATGGCTGCAAAGAGGAAGACCAAAAAAGGTGGCCACTACCTCAGATATGAGCCATCAAACATGAACTTAATAAATGAATACCCAACAGCTTCAGAAGTTTTCAGAAGAACAATGTGTTTGCAGTTTTGCCAAATATTGCAAGGATGTTATGTGCATGTTTCTAAGGAGTTTGCCATCAATTTCAACGGGACAACTGCAAAGGTGGGAATGTTGAATCTCAATATAACACCAGATACTATTGCAGCAGAAACATGAATTCCAAGAGGAGGCTAACAATGGTTCAAAGGTTTCAAATTCAACACGCAGGACTGTAAGGAATTTATCAAGTGAGAACATAGTGAGATTGACCTTACAAATTCCATTCCAAGGAGCTACACGAAACAAAATTTCTCAAAGTTTTTTCTTATCATTCAGAAGTACTTCACCTATGAAGGGAGGTATCATATGGTTTATTCTTACCACTTCATACTTCTGCTACATTTTTTTGGTAAGAAATCTCTTGATCTACCTTCTTACTTATACATAAGCTTATCAAAAATGGCAGATAAATTTCAAGCTAAATATGAAGGAAATGAAACCTCACCCTTTCATCATGGTTTAATCAAGTTGTTGTTTTTAGAGGAGTTAAAAATATTATGCAGAGACTGGTCATATTTTCTATTTGTCACTGGTTTTGAAGTAGATTCCATCACTCCTAAAAGAACTCCTAAACCTAGAGGTATACCATCACCTTTAGTTGAAGAGAAAAGTGAGCCTAAACTATAGATATTTCAAAGGATGTGGCACAACAAAAGCCCATATCCAAAGAGGATGCCATCAGTAAGGCCCAACAACTCGAGCTGATCTATACGCAGTTAAGGTATACTTACAATATCCTACTGAACACCCCACACCTTCAAACTTACAAAGAATTTATAGGCACATCGAACTCTGCAGACGGTTTAATTGGGTCATTGAGCAGAAATCACCCAAGCAGCAGCATTCAATACCCTGGTTACACGTATGATTCTACCCAGAACGTACCATAACCGGAATACCAAATTCATCACATGCCTCCACAAAATTTGACCAGTAGGGTTTCATCGTATCACCATCATCATGGAAGACCCTATCCTCCGGCTTAGGGGACCTAGTACGCATATAGACATGCTGATGAAAAAGCTCCCCCCCAACATCCATTTAACCAGGGACCACATTATTCTTAGTCCCCAGCACAAGACCCACCCATGCAGAATAATGCACAAGTGAACTTTTTGCAACCCTCCCAAAACAAACCGTTCCAACCATATAATCAATATAACTATCCTCCTAACATGGTTAATAAAAAAGGAAAAAGAAATCCTAAAGGAAATCCTGGACAGGGAGGCAACAATCAGCAGTGCCCTCCGCAATCTCAGGCTAGAGGAAACTCCAACCGAAATCAAAACTAGGAGCCAACCAACTCCCAAAGGCAGAAAAAAAGGCCACCTCTTCGAGCAAACCACTCTTTTTTGTTATGTGGTGAGTATGGCCATTACACTCACCACTGTCCTAACCTCGCTAAGCTGAAGAAGCTGCAGAGTAACCGTGGACAAGGGGGATCCTCCCAGCAACCAACAGTCATGCAGGAACCTTTCCCCCATAAAGGGATTGTTAGCACGCAACAACAAACTCCCGACAACTCCAGAAAGAACAACCATGAAATCTACATGACTGGCAAGGAAATTTTTTTCAGAAACCGAATTGAAATTACGACACCCCACTAGACACCAATGTGTCAGGAGCTCGTATCAAAGATGCCTATTGAAACTTTGCCAAATATGGCTAAGGGACCAACTAGGTGAGCAGGAAACTATTCCAAAGAAACCCATAAGTATAGCATTGTGGATGATCTAGCTCAATCTCCCACCACTATGTTAGCTTTGGAAGTATTACAGTCATTCCCAAAGCAACGGAAAGACCTAATTTATGCATTAGGAGCCATCAACCCTGCTGATTCACGTCTAATGGCTTTTGATTTAGATTAAGCCAAAGATTGGCTTCCTTTAATGGTCGCATTTCAGATACTAGTGTCGGTCCAAAACATTACCATACATCGATGTATCATTGATGAAGGTGCATCCACATGCATCATGTCAAAGGACGTTTGGCATAAGTTAGGATCACCCGAGCTAAATCCATCAGAGATCATGCTTAGAGAATACGATGGTCTCCCTTCGGCCCCCATCGGTCTCTACCAAAACATCCCAGTCTGCTTAGTCAGAAAGACAATCCTTATAGACAGTCCTTATAGACATTGAAGTATTGGACGCCCAGTTGGACTACAATATACTCCTTGGTTAGAGTTATATGTAAGCCATGTCAACCAGCACCTCCTCTGTCTTCTGAACTATGATGTTCCCCCATGAGGATCACATCGTTACCATCGACCAATTGACACATAGCGAAAAGCGGCCCCTAAAAAATATCGATGTCATTCTACCCTACGTAGACACATCTGTAGATACACTTTCACAATACCAATAATATGGCCCCGACCAGCTCAAAACATTGTCCATCCTAGGATCATTCCTAGGAGATCCGCCTATTATACCTTAGTCATCACCTGATGTCACAGGGGCTCCGATGTGCATGATTTCAACATCAAGCGTCAAAGCCAGTCAGGACACAGACACAAGTAGCAATGACACTGATTCCTTGGCCACAACAAGCTCTTTAGTGTACACCGCTTCCTAAACCCCTTTTCTCTTCCCTCCAGTTGGTTTCGTGTCACAGAAGGTGATGGCCATGGTGGTTCTACCAAAATTATCATTCGCGATACTAGTTTGGTACCTAGTCCCACCCACTCCAATGGGAGTCATGCACATCACCTCTATACGGTTAATCTGCATCAATCCTAAACTAGCCCCAGCTGTTTAGGATACTGTCGCAAACATCCCTGTAAAGGAAAATCCCATTTCAAAACCGATGATTACGACTGAGAAAAATGAAAGAGGAAAGGGGGTGGAGACTCTTGCCATGCAACGGGAATCACCAGGTTGTGCCATATGTGATGTAGTAGGTCACCCTACCCACATCTGCCCAGAGCTAGATGAATTAAAACCACTCCTTAGCTCTAAGGCAGACATCGCGACACCAGGTTCCCATGAAAAGGAACCTGCCACCAAAAGTAAAGGCAAAGCATTGTGTACCAATCACACATGTGATATCTACAACAATTATGGTCTCTGTACCCATCATTGCCCATAAATCCTACAATATAGGGACACCTTACATGTCATCAAGTGATCCTATCAATAGGATCCCTCCAATCAGTCATATGGAGATGAACCTCACACCATCCTGTAACCGAAGGGGGAACGATAGTCACCTAAAAGACTCCTAGCCAAGCCCCCTCCTCCCATCGAGTGTTGCATACTCTACATTGAGCTCGATCATTTCATCATTGATTTCCCAGCTTTGGAAATTTTCCAGAGATCGTATCCCTTTCATATAGTATATCACAATAACATGGACATCCAGTGTTCATGTCAGATATGTGGTGACAATCACCTGGTGCGCCATTATCACTACATACCTATATTCTGCACAGAAATAGCTTGTATGTGATCAGCCATAGTCCACATCTCCCAAGAAGATGACACAGACTCAGAATCCATGAATAACTCAACAATCTAAGAAGATGTGACGAATAGATCCATCCTCTTCCTATCAGCTGAAAAGCGACCAGTCAGGGAACCCTTAGTTACCCCCAACCTCTCTCCAAAAATAAGACCAACATGTGCATTATGTAGAATGCCCAATCATGTGGTCACCACTTGCCCTGATTTAGCAGTGTTACAATGCTTGTACCCCACCATACCACAAACTGAACACGATGGGACCCCCATATTTAGCCTATTTTTCCCAGTATGTGAAGGAAATCACTGTGGACAACAATGTACCTATATCCTGCAAGTTTTTCCTCTAATCGATATGATTCACACATTATAGAAGAAACATGATGATCTCCTCAAATGGTATAGAAATTACATCACCCCCAGACCAGCAACCCCACACCCACATCAGCGTGATTGGAAAACTGGTATGTCACACCAACTAAGCATGACCTAGGCCCAACCTAGGATAACATGCGGGCTATGCTACCTGATTGACCATTGAGTCAATCAATTCAAAGAGCTGAAGCACCTAGCAAACAGTTTTCACATAGTCTCATCTCTCCCACAGAAACTTCTCTCTAACCAAGAGAAGGTCAAGCGTACTTATTGTCGAATTTGTTCACACTTTCACCATACAATTAAATTTGACCATCTCCTCAAGCTAAAAGCGGCAAAAGAAGCATGAATTCTACACTCCCAAAAAGAGCTAGACACACCCAAGCCAACGACACAGAAATGGGAGCATAAGATCTCATATTCTACAACAGATCCTTTCCAAGCATCCACATCTGGGAAGAAGAGTAGTGTTGATTCACACACAATCTACTTAGTTGGAACAGTGGTACCATGCACCATCTACATTGGCCAGAACCATGAAGCTGAGGCATTCCCATAATTGAAACATTCAGGCACCTCTACACCAGGCACAATTTCCACCAATAGGAAATTGACCATCCAAGCAGGGGACCCAACCTTGCGCTTACGTAAACTTCCATCAAGGATATTCTTCCCCCACAAAACGCCAACAACACGATACACCATATATGATTCATATCATCATGTATTGGAACTATGACTCGAGTTTTTTGCTCATCTGCCATTGGTGTCGAGACATTTTCAACTACGAGAGTAGTTGTTCCTACGACAATGCAGACCCAATCTGTCTACACTCTGAAGACCGCGTCTGGTTCCACCACATCGAAGATGGAATCCTTCCCTTGTCTATCAACTACCTCCATGAGGATTGAAACTCTTCAGCATAATCTTCCATAGGATCAATCCCCCTTAGGATCCCTATTTCATTAGGATGAGGATATCCTAGAGGTAATGACAGAGCCAGATTATCCACGGGATGCAATGCATCACCGTTCACTTTTTCTCCCCAAGCACATGTTCAGTCCTGACAAGACAAAAGAACAAGAGATTTATGCGATCGAATAAAAATATTTCCTCATAGTAGGAAAATTCAATTGGTTCAAGAATCCCATCCCGACACCCGATGCGTTCGAGCAAGGAAATATGTCAAACATCTCACCTACCATCAAGGTGAACATATCCCAAAATCTTGTAAAGGTCGAATAAATCTCACCGGGGGCAACATGCTCTCCAGAGGAAATATCCTCTTATACCTAATTTATACAACAGTATCGAGATATCTTCACGAGGGACTACTCAGAATGCATGGATTAGTCCCACTATCGTAGAGCAACATATTGACACTTGGCCTGAAATACCTCTAGTGTGCTAGGAACAGCGTCAACTGCACCCATCAAAGGCAGAAGCAATAAAATGAAAAATCTATAATCTTCACAAAGACAGGTTTATCTACCCCATTGCTTACACATCTTGGGTTTCCAACCTTGTTCCCGTCATGAAAAAATAGGGCACCATACACATTTGCACCAATTTTCTGGATTTGAACAAAGCTTTTCCTAAGGACAATTATCATACCCCATTCATCGAATAGGTCATCGATGCTTGTGTGGGAAACGAGGCTCTCTCCTTTATGGATGAATTCTTTGGGTATAACCAAATTCAAATCCTCTATACAGACTAGTACGAAACCACATTCACCACCCCCTAGGGCACACTCGCATACAAGGTAATGTCATTTGGCATAAAAAATGTTGGAGCCACCTTCCAAAGGGCCATGAACTATATATTTCATGACTTAGCACAACTTATCCTCACCTACTTGGACGACTTGGCTGTCCGCTCCAAGAAGCGCTCAAAACATCTTGAGGATCTGTGATTGGTATTCCAACAATGCTGCCAATACAAACTACACTTGAACCCTCTAAATTGTGTCTTCTACGTCACAGAAGGTAGAATATTAGGTTTTATTGTGTCCCAGCAAGGGATTCGTGTGGACCCCCTCAAGGTCCAAGCTATCAAAGAGTTATATCCACCTCGAACCCTCAAGTAACTGCAAAGCCTGCAAGGGAAGGCCAATTTTATGAGACGCTTCGTCCCAAATTATGCCACTTGTGCTCAAGGGTTCCTGTGCCTCCTTCGCCAGGACAACCCATTCAAATTGGATGATCATGCCCAACAAACATTCGATGCACTGAAAGAAACATTATCTTCAACACCACTCATCAGTCCCCCATATTATGACAGAGATTACATCCTATATCTATCAGCTTCTGAGTCCACACTGGTTGACGTTTTGATCCAGGAAGGCCCTGATGGGAAGGAGCATGTAATTTATTACGTCAGTAAAACCTTAGGGGGGCCAACATTAAGATATGAGACTGAAGAAAATAATAACCCTAGCATTAATACATGTGGTCCAGAAGCTTCACCACTACATCATCTTGAAAACCACTACGGTCATCAAAAATATTAATCCTCTCAAATATCTACTCACACACCGCCTAATGAACCATAAATATGATCATTGGATAGTCATTCTCCAAGAATACAACTTATAGTTTCGCTCCCCTAAAAGAAAAAATGCACTTATCTTAGCAGAGTTCATTATAGACCCCCCAAGGGATACCAAGGGATCACCAATAAACAATTCGCTACCAGACAAGCATCTCTTCTTTGTAGCAACTGACGAACCTTGGTACATAGACATTCTCCTCCTCCTACGAACTCAAAATTTTAGACCTCATCTCACTTGAGATGACTGGAGAGTGCATACGCCATCAACGCTCAACGCTCTCCAGCCATACCTCCTCCACGTCATCTAAAAATCCTCAAGACGACATCCCTTGGGTCAGGCAGTCCACTCGATCCTAGGCATCCTCCATAATTGACACCCACATGGTCAGCTCAACAACACAAGCCTCCACCACATCAGCACGAGCCTCCACTCCATCGGCATAAGCTCGCTTAGCTGCAGTCTCAGCAGTAGTCGAGCTGCTGCACTCCCCCAAAGGGCCGGCCTCACCACTGAGTGCCCCACCTTTAAACTGTGAAGGAACTCCTCCCAGCCCCCCAAGAGCTCCCCGAGGCATCAAAATAGGACCATTCCCAATCAATCGAGCCACAGGGCGACCAACCTCGCCAATATCTGCAAGACTAACCAAAAATATGTCAGTGTCTTCATAAATACACATCTAAACATAAATACTCAAATAAATGCAGAAAAACACACAAGACATACCTCCTGTCCCATAAGTGTATCTAGGAGGAAGACCCACGTCTGGATCCCCCCAAAAGTCCATCCCTACATAAGGGAAGGTCAGAAACCTTTGGGGGTTGGCCTCAAACCAGGCCTCCATCGTGGCGTTCTAGTAATGCCCCACCCTACCCCCACCTCCTCGCAGCATCATGGGAGCCCACCTACTCATATGCGGCTCCCGTGGCCCCCCAGCAGGCACCGCCACCATCGGTCTCAACAGCACAACCCGCTCGTACATTATGCTACATAAAATGATGGCATAGCAAATAGCTTCGATCCATCCTGGATCTTGTAAATTTGTGCCAACATCCCTCCATAGAATAAATGGGAAAATTCGAAAACATTCTTTGCCCTCAGCCCGCACAAGACTCCAAACTACGGGCCTGATGCCCGATGTGGAGTCGACAACCCTACTAGCTACACGATAACTGCCAAAGCACACCGCTTAGCCAAATCGGTCATTGAGGCAATGGATATCACCCCTCTATGAGGGGCGCCCCGCTATAGTGACACATCCAGAACTGCTCAAGATCCACCCTCCCAGAAGGGAGTGGATACCGCAGCGCCTCACCTTGAGGCAGCAACCTAGTCACAAAGTAGATATCTGTCTAAGGACAGATAGCAAGGTTAGACCCATGTAGCACAAATACCTTGCGCCGCCTATTCCAATGTTGGATCAAGTAACAGAGAAGTTGGTCTTGTGACCAAAGAAGGTCATTCTCCACAAATTTTAGGAGACCCCATTGTGCCAACTATTGGAGTTCCTAACCATCAGCGACTAAAGCAGTTCAGAGCTCAGGCCAATACCACTCCCTCCACAACATCCTATCAACAAAATAGGAGCACATCAGCAGCGTAAAAACATCAAAAAATAGGCAAAAATTTCCACAGTTTGGAAAAAATATGCCTCAGCACTCCGCGTGCCTGTCCCTTAGACAAGCGCGTGGAAGGCGTGCCTGTATTTCTCACAGGCACACAGAAGGTGCACCCAAGGCTGAGAAAAGAGTGCATAAGGTGCACAAAACCCTAATTTTGAATGCAAAAGGCATGCTCTTACCCTGATCGCCCGCGCAATCCAGGGAAAAACTGGCTCAGAATCTATACAAACGAGTGTTGTATGGACCTCGGCACCCTCAGACTAAAAATATTGAAATGTTGGACATCATGGAGTTTACCTGGTCATAAAATTGCTAATCCCAGGTACTTAGGCTGACCGTAATGGCAATAACTGCTCTGCAAAAGCGTCTGACCTCTCAATATTCAACAGACACAAATGAATTGAATTGAGCCATATTCTCCCATATATCGCCCTTTTCAAAAAATTTGGAGGACCATAACGAGATCTCAGAAGGCCCAATCCCTAGACTAAAAGAAACACTGTGATCAACACTCCATAATGCCCAAAGGCAGTGCCACATATTCACACCGCCGAAAAAATAAATTTTCAGTGCCGATGGGTATGCCCTCTCTCATTTTCTTTTTTATAGCACATATTTTTCAATAATATTTGGATAAAAAAGATGCTTTCACTTGGGGTAGTTGTTTTTGTAGGTAGTATGCAAATCAACCACAACTCCATCCACTGAAAGTTCCAAAGCAGGTATCATTCTACCCCCAACATGATAGAGTCCTAGAAAAACTCTCCATATCCTGACATCATTTCTCCATCATAAATCATCCATAGGTTCCACACAGCCGACCATATTTATCATCACCTCACCTTGCACATGATAAGCATCCTCATTGATCGGTAGGGCCTCCCCTCCCATGGTACTCGTCACCTACAGTAGACCATATATCACAACAATAGTGATGCCATGACCATACCACTGTAGTCCGGGAAGCACCTCATACCCATTCACTCGCTATGCATAACGTCAAGTTTTACCATATGAAATAAACGCCTTTCTCAGACAACCAGGTTGTACAAGCAAATCAAAACCGCCCTACCACGCCTCACATTTGGCCCACCATACCTCCATCATCATAACCCAACTGCGATATTTTTTCATCCACTTCATCAACCTCACACATGAGACCAAACAATGGGGCCCCCACCCTTAGCAAAAAACCTTCCTTACATTATCACTGAGTGAACACTTTCATATTTTGGGGCACCCGTCTCTGTGTTGTGTACAAACCAAACCCCATTATTTTATTCTTTTGGTAAGTGTACAAAGACCGCAAATAGTGCATTATGTCCCCCACCCACCCATCCATTTTTTCTCCCATGGCAGCAGTCCTAGCATCACCCTTGGTCGGTGTATAACACCCACACCGAAAAGCCACCATGACATTCATAAAAATTTTATACCCACACTAGAAGTCCTACCAAATCTAGGGCTTTCCCCATCAGAAATAGTTATGACTATCGCCAAGCTTCTTTTTATAATCTGACCTTGGGCCACTGAATCCCCATCATCAGTTTTCAGTCACCCCTTGCCATCCTGCTTATGTTAGATCCATCACATCTAGGATCTCGATCCTCCATATCAGCAACCCCCTTGTTAGGTTGAATATTTCTTTTTGTCGACATCAACACCTGTTTTCCAAAAAGGAAGTGGTACCTTGGATCACCCCTCTCCATAAAAGGGAAATCCCCAGGTGGCATTGTGGGAGACATAATTTCCCATAAATGTCATCGATCCTCTTGACATTTGACTACAACACAAGCTTTCATGTCAGGATGGTATCATACCTTACAACCATTGCACTTTGATCAAATTTGTCGAAGATCCGTGCCTTTATAAGTGTCTCTTTCAGCAATGCTTGCACAGGAAGGTCCCAGCCAACGCCTATGCGTAAAATGCGCATTTATATGTCATACCAAGTCTATTCATATGGGTACCACTTTCCACCTATTATCAAAGACAAAACGCCCTTGAGGGCGTCACCAGTCGTCGTCAACAACCAACAAATCACTACCATATTAGTGACGCAGAAAAAATATCTATCTATCAAATAGATTTGTTTAAATAGCCAAATCATCACGAGCATGGTACATTCCCACCTCGTAGAAAATTTGTGTATATTGTATTATACCATTGCTTGCAGGGGTTCCACAGGACATCGTCTATCTTCGACCTGGTGCAAGGTGTCTCCAATTCTGAGCTACACGCAGGTCTCTCTCTCTCTACACACAGTATACAGAAAAGAAACTATAATGTATTTCAGCTATACAATTCTTCCTAGATCTCACACATTAGGGGGCAATTGTTATCACTGGAAAATCATACAAGAAAAGGTGACATTATTTAATGTCAAGCAGAATGATTTACATAGCTGAGAGAAATTAGAGAATATGAAAGTATTTAAAAATCTTTAAGGTTTGAGGAAAAATCAAATTTCTTACAAGAAGGACTAGTCAAATGTGCCTTTGCGCACTTTTTTCTCCAAAATGTGTACAATCCCAGGAGTGGCGGAAGTCACTTTCTAGGACCACAAAGCACACTCTAGGAAATTGATTCCACACTTGAAGCTTCCTAAGGACAACCGCCCAAGCCTCCTTAGGACACCAAGGGATCACACAATGGAATAAATGTAACACACAATGGAATCACCCTCCTCTCTTGGGTCACTATCCACAATGTACCAAGAGAATGGAGGAGGATTTTAATTCTCCTATAAAATTCCACAAAGAGATGGGCAATAGGGGAGCACATTGTTATGCTGGCCATAATTTCCTCAAGCAATAACAACAGTGTGTGATCCAGAATAGAGATAGAGGGGACTCAATTTTTGGCCATCCAACAACTCCAGTCCACCATAGTAGAGAGAGGGAGACATTGCACCAAGGCAGCTCGGAAGTAAAGACATCCTTGGATCGGGACTTAGAACCCCTAGTTATAAGGGACCCTTGGCAAGTGTGCTAAAGTTTCATCCTCATTTCCTACCAACACTCAATAAGAGGGGACGTAAGCGCCACCGTTTGGATTATTGAAGTTGTTTGAATCTATTTAGAGCTTTTGTGTTATATGTTTTAGTTTTAGTTTAATTTTTATGTTTGAATCTGCATGATATTTCTCTATATAGTATGTTTATGTTCTAGAATGTTCCACTAACTTGCTTGACTCCATATATTTCTGCTTGTGACCAATAACTTAAGAGGGAAAACCACACCCCTTAAGTTGGTGTGATTTCATACATACATGCACCAAACACACTAACACACTTGTCTTATAAGTTTCTGATCATGTTGAAATTTGTCTGAGCTACAAAAAAGATGAAACACTAATTTAAGATGTTTGAGAAGTTTTAGGCTTTTCAGTAGAAATAGATACTCTCTCTAATTTCTCGATCAAAGACTGAAATTTTGTGGAATTACTATAATAATATGAAGATATTATTGGTTGAGTTTCTCTAGGAGACTTAGGAGAATGTTGTTCAACTTCATATCTGAATTATTTTTTTCTAGATAATGATCTGGAAGTTGGTGAAAATCTAGAAGGAGAGTGACTTTCAGATCGGATTTTAGATTGATCAGATCTCTTTGCCATTCACGAACGTTCAGGCCCTCCTTCTAGCGCCAAAATGTTGAAGCCTCGAAATTTCGTTGCAATAACATGGGGGAAAACCACCCAGTCCGGACCTTAGAGCAATTCCTTTTCTGTTTAGTGTAGTGGTTCCAACTGGGGATAAAGGGACCAATTTCCCAATAAGGATTTATGAGGGTGTGTTTTATTATAACATGTGAATGGATGAATGATATTAATCTACTCTATGCATGTCATTAAATATATATTATATTATATAACCAAGAGTATTCATTCTTTAATGCGATCTAAAATGATATTTTTCAACAATTGATAATGAAGATTATTCAATAGTTGAAAGAGATGAAAATTATGTAAAAATGTTTATTTTGATAAACTAGTTTAATCAAAACAATTGTGAAATATATATCGCATTAACAAGTTTGATCATATATGAGATAAGTAACTATAGATAAATATCAGTACAAAAGTTCATTTAACATTTACTTATGATAACATCTTTCATATATAATACAAATGAAAAGATGAATTTCAATTCAAGAAAAAGAATTTAATATAATGTGTAGAAACATCATATATATGAGGTTCTACTCGTTCAAACTGATAGTAGTATTCTTCTCCTCTTCACGTTAAAGAAATTCAATGAATAAAGTAGTGCAAATTCAGTTAAACAACTTCAATATAAAGAGAAATCAGTCTTTGTTCCATTAATTCATCAAGGCATTCACAAACATACAGAATTGCATTCCTTTGCAAATGTTTTTGAAATTTTTCTGAACCCTTCTCTAAATGCATGAGAAGGGTTTAAATACTAAAATAAATATGTTTAATATAGAATATTACATAAATTCGAGGAGGTTTCAAACAACCTTCCTCATAATGAGTAAATTAAACTACAAACTAGAAATAAAGATAACAACTTGCTTAGGTGGGTTGATCTTCTTTTCTCATTTGATCTCTGAGGTGGAAAATATCTACCATCGGCTTTAATTAAGCTTGATGTGTAATCTTGGATCTGACATGTCCTTTAAAAATGACATTTGAAAGTGCTGGAAATGATTTATTAGTTGAATCAGTTAAGGATTGTAGCATTGATCACTGATCATGTGGTTTGATGAGAAAGTTCCAATAACTTTCTTGATCTAACCTAGTTATCTTTTTAATTTCTTCTACCTATGTCTTTGTACTTTCCTTCCACTGTGTTTTGAGTAATTCAAGCTTTGGTGGCACTTCAGCTGTATATTCTTTAATGAGTTCAACATTTAAAATCTATCCATTAATAGACTCAATGATATCATTGGTTAGATTAGCTGCCTTTGTCGTTTCCTTCTCTGCCTGTCTTAGCTGCATTTCCCAATCTTTAAATAACATGTCTCTGTGAATCTTATCAATTTTTGGGAGATCAGATTTCTTTCCTATATCAGATTTTTGCCATAGGATGAACTCAGAGATTTTCTTTTGAACCTTTTCCCACTTTAGCTTTCTATTTTCCACTTGTTGAATCAAAATATTTCGTGTGTCACAATATGAACTGGTAGCTGTAATTTGCTAACAAAAATCTTCCTGCTACTACTTCAATTTTGCATTCCATTCAAGGGCCTCTTTTATAAATATCTCTATTTGAGGCTGGTTTTTCAGCTTATTCATCGCTGCCTCTATCTGGGTTTCTTTTTCTGAAATATGTAGTTAGTGCTGCAATCTCTTTCTTTCAAAGGCTTTCTAAAATTTGGACATTTTCATTTCAATTTGCTTATTGGTATTGAAATTTTCATGTTCTAGTTGTCTCTCCAATTCCTGAACTTTATCTTCCTTCTGCTTGAGTAGAAGTTGTACCTCTGTAGCTTTGTAAATGGTGGCAGTTTCATATGCTCCTGTAAACTATGATAACTTAGTGAGATGTTCTGTAGGATTGGAAAAATAGTCTTTCTAGACAACATTCACTTATTCATCATTGAGAATGGTAACTGTATCATCAACTGTTCTTATTTTGTTCCTTTTAACTTTTATTTGGGCCATAGAAAACATTAAGTGGAGGTGTCTCCTCAATTTTTAAAATAATATGCTCTATAGGGTATGCCGGGATGATCTCTTGTTCCTGAACTTCTGGTACCTATTGAAGTGGTAGTGCAGTTTCTACTATATTCTAAGTTTTCTCAAGGGTTTGAAAAATCGTTGAAATTTATGGATTAGGATTTGGGGGTATCTGCAGTGCTTGAGTAAAAATTTTCCATTATTTTTTTGAACTTTGAACTTGAGGTTTCAATGTTTGTTTAGGTGTGGTCTAAATATGCTCAACTTCTTTCAAATATGATTCAGTTCCACCAAAATCTTCTTCAGTTTTCATCTCAATTCCTTTAATTACTTTTCAATTATTTTCTTACGACTTTCATTTCTGATTTCAGATTCATTATTTGAATGGTCTCAACTCTGAGACTAGTGTTGTGATTGATCTGACTCATGATTTGATTTCTCTTGAAATTCATCTTCCGAAATTTCTTTAGCCTCATTATCTAGACTAATCATGGGAGTTGGCTTATCGACATCTTCAGTAAATAAAAAGTCTAATGGGATTCTTTCTAATATTTTTCTTCTAATGCAATTTTCAACACATATGTAAACTTATCTACACCTTCAAATAAATCATCAAACATATTATTTTCAGTTAGGAAAGGTGTAAGTTTAAGGCTAGTGGTAAAATTCTTGACCACATCATTAGGGTCATATGGTCTCTTTGGACCTAGAGCCAGATTCAATGAAGTGATACTTGAAATTTCTTTAGCTACATGAAAAATGTCAGAAAAGGCAAAAGTGTCATGCTATAATGGGAAGGTAGGCCAGATAGATTTCTTGGAATATTTGAGTTGCTTGGTCACACCACTTACTAGAGTTTGATAAGAAATTTCTCTAGCTAAGAACTTATCAGGAACATAATAAGGTAAAACATGGGGGGAAGAAAAACTCCCAAAAACTCTGATATAAGTAAAATTTTCCTCACCAAACCATCTAGCCATAGGTAGAATATCTATACTAGCTTCCTTAGAAATTCTGGGAGCTTTTTCATTAAAGATGATCTGATGGATGGGAAACATAACTCCATTACAAATTTTATAGAAATGTAGATGAAACTCATATTCCCATAGGGCTTTATGGTAAACATGATTTTTTTTGGGTCCTGGCTTGTCCACTTCCATCCCATAATAGGAAATCTTGAACAGAAACATATTGCATCCATTTTGTATGTGCTCATATAGAAAGGAGGTATTGTTATAGTGGAATAGACTCTATTTGTCCTATAATCCATAATGGTTTTATCCATATTGTTAGATAATATGTTTTCCCAATTCATAATAAAGGAATTGACGATTGTGTCAATTAAAGGAACCCAATATAAGGAAAATTTAGTGGAATTAGGTTTAGCAAATAATTTACATAGCATTCTTGTTGCATAACATTAAGGGGAGGGTAGTTGCGCTATCGGGTACATACCAATTTTATCCCGCTTTATATTTCCTTAGTCTTCTTTCCATCCTTCTATCACTTTCATCGGGTCTAGATTATTTTTTTTAAAGCTTTGAAGGAAAGCTTTATCATAAATATTTTTCGACATAGGTAAATTATACACTATCCGTAAATCCTCTACAGTGAATGAACCAATGGTCTCTAGCTTAGAATTCTTGAATTCTGTGTCTGCTATGTTGAGGTTGTCAATGACCCATTTTACCATATCATTGCATGGTAAAATTTTCAGCCTTATTGCTATTCTATAGAGAAACCAACATGCAACTTCAAAGTAAGACGGTTATGATGAAACTGCCTCATCTGTTGTTATTGTTTTCTTTAATTCTCTTGGTTTTTCTCCCTCAAACAAATTTCACATGTCCTCCCATGAATAACTCCCACTATCCTTGTTGAACGTTATGTCTAAGAATAATGGAGGAATGTATGTGGATTCTTCAGCGGATGCTTGGGAAACTACTTTGCATTTATTTCACATTTATTTTGATAATGTTTCCTTAGACAGTTTCCTAAATTCAAGAGAAATGAGTAAATTCAGAGCTGAGATGAAGAGAAAGAAGGATAGAGAATAGAGTTAAATGAACATAAATCAAAATCTGGTGCTTTGAATTTAAAGCGTGCTTGAAGTAAGATATCAATCTTTCGAACCTTGTACCCATTTAATTCCTTTAATAACCCTTTAATCATTTATCAAATATATTACACGCCTTACTCAATATGTCTAATCTAATGATCTAAATCATTAGATCTCATAACAGTTTGATTTTCTTGAATAATAAATGAATAGCACAAATAGCAATTTTTAGCCGATATCAATATCATATGTTTTTGTCGCTTTGGAGATGCGGAATGGGAACTACGCAAATCACACATTGCATTCTATTATGGTAAACATAACTTATCACTTGGTTTAGCTTTGCAAAATGCGAAATGCACTAAAAACACAAAGTGTTGCACTTTGTCGGATTTTATAGATACATTTCGTTATTGTTTTATTGTGTCATCGAGTTCGATTTATCACGATTCCTTTTGAAATTTTATAAGTTTATATTTAAACGGAGGTGCGATGCGATTTATAACTTTAAAGGGATTTTTAAGCTTTTTCAACAGGGGTTTTATATAATTCAAAAAGTTTGATGCATTTTATCGCAATTCACAATTATTATATGTGTTTTAACTTTGTCAACTTGTAAAATTTGTGATTTGCGGTACGCACAATGAATTTAAAGCAAAAAGAAAAAGGAATTTTATCCTTAAAGTTTGAAATATTAACACCAAAACGACATAATGCTTATTTTACTCTTTTTTAAAGGGCCCCCATTTATATTAATATAAATGGGGTTTATTGTATAGTACAAAAAACTCCCTATAAACTTTCTCGAAACATTATAATTGCTAGATGTACACCTCCTCCTCAAACACCCCCCCCCCCCCACCCCCCAATTGAGAAATGTTTTTTTTATATCCATCTGGTGGATCTTCCACCCCACCTATGCAATCAGAGAAAGAAATAAATTAATGGACGAGTACCTTAGTACAGGATCAATGGTATCCTCATAGTCAATTCCATCAACTTGAGCATACCCCTTGGCCACAAGTGTAGCCTTATACTTCTCTATGCTTCCATCTACTGACTACTTTTTAGGTCCTTATATTAATATTGTAGTCCCTGTTGGGGTCCTGTGTTTTGGTAGATTGGCTAACCAAAATACAAGGCAACATCAGAACCAATCTTTAGAGCTCTAGGATCTAGCCCTCCTAGTCTCAGAGAGGGATCTCTCAATATGTTTATAAAGATATGTCTTGAATGATTTAGAAGTTGATTTTAGGCTAGTTAGGAAGTGCAGGGTTGTTTGTTTTGTTTGGTTGGACAAATATGTTTTATGCAGTGTAGATAGAGCATTACAAACTACAAGCCATTGGGCAATGGAGTCATGTGAAAATCCGAATAGTTTTGATTGAGAAGGAAGGGAAACCAAAGGGAAAATCTAAATTGGTCAAGGATCTATTGAATAATATAGGTGAAATGGGATGAACATTAAGGACTAAGAATGAAAAGCAAACTAAAACCTTTCACAATGGCTTAAAGGATTCGGGGAATGCCCTATTTCCTCCAATAAGCTCACTGCTTTGGACTCAATCAATATAAACACTCAAAGAAAAGGAGAAATGCAGACTAAAACCTTCTTAATGATTTATAGGATTCGGGGAACGCCCTATTTCCTCCTACAAGTCCACTATTGAGGGTTTAACCAACAAGACATACAATTTCATTCAAAGAAGAGGGAATGCCTTAGACATCTAGGACTGCAATTATAGGGACCTTCAACACAATAATTACAGTAAGAAACAGAGGGTATGCTTGAAACAGACCTCACTGTCAAACTGCAAGCATTAATAATCAAAGGGAGATTTCAGATACAATATTCAGTGGTAAAGAAAGAGGGAACGCCTAAACAGTCTTTAGCACAACTGAATTAACCATTTCTAAAATAAAACAAACTGAATATTAACGAGAGCTATCAGACTACCCAGTCAGGTTCAACAGTGGAAAACATATAAACAGTGAATGATAAACAAGTCAGAGGTGCTTCTTAGATACATTTCTCTACCTAAACTTTTTATCCTAGTATAAGTCAAAGAATAATGGAACAAAGTGATAAATAGGAAACAACATTAAAAATAAGAGATTACTTCACCAAAACTAGGCTCAGGGATCTAATGGTCCATCCTCCTTCATCAACAGAAAAACAGAGACTTCCACACTCCTTTAGAACACCAATGCTTCTTCAAAGCAACAATATGTATTACTTTTGAAATCACAAAATGCCAACCTTTTACAATGAGACTTCAAAGAGTCTTTATAGGAAAAATGAGGAAAAGTAGGTAAGGAAGGTTTTAATGATAATCAGAGATAGGAGACGGCATTTGAATGCTCCATTCTGTGTCATAAACATAACATTAAATTCTAGACAGGTTTAGTAACCTTGTAGCTTGTTGAGACCATTTTGATATGACAGAAATCACCCACAGGGTGTCCTTTGGGGGAAATACTATCTGCAGTGGTACTGTTATCTTCTTGGTGTGAGTTAAGTGAAGAATGGGCTATGAGGATTCCCATACTCCTAAATAACTGCTTTTGACAGTTTGTAGTAGCCTCCTTTGTGTAATAACTACTTGGCAGGCTTGTGTGCATGGATATGGGTAATGTCTGTGTCAGTCAGCTTCTGCACCAATAACTACTATGTTCCTTGGTACTTTAACCTGTTTTGGCTCTGTTTATGTTTTAACTTTATTGATTGCTAGAATTGCTTCTGTACTGATGCCTTCAAAGGCTTTGTTAATCTTTTATACCTTGTCATATGCCACGGGATATGTGATCTTCACCATTTCTGAGTGTTCTGTGTACAGGTGGAGGGTTTCGTTGAGCTGGAGGGTCACTGAGGATTCATGGATCTGACCCATTGCTAGACACAACCTCGCCTTCTGTTCTGGTTCCCTTTGACGTTGTTTCGTGGCCCTGAGATTTCCATCTAAGATTTTGTGTCACCTTTGTGACTGTAAAACATTTATCCTTCATCGGCCATAAAAAACCTGCGGGCTTGGTTTAGACTACTTGAAGAGGCTTTGGGGTGGTGAAGGAGCAATGAGGAGGTGGTGACTGCAGCAGAAATCGGGAAAAGACCCTAGCAGAGCAGCTAACTAGCTTCAGTGAGGGTCTGGGTGCGAGGATGAACATGGACCGTTAGATCAGGATGATCTACGGTGGAGATCGCTTGATGAATTCGTTTGAGAGCATATGGGAAACAACTGCATTTGATATCACGATATAACACAAGCCATTCGATCTCAGAGATCGACGACTGAGATTAAAAGTGAAATTACATTGCGGAGGGTAGGCGGTATGGCGAAAACCGGGAATGGTTTTCATGCAACAAAAAGGGGGGGAGGCGGTATTTGCGTTTGGAACATGATTCCACTCAGTGAGTGATGCGTGTATTTCTAAAACTACCCATATCACGTGGAAGTAGCGCACTCCGAGAAGGTCTAAAAAATTACGCGATATGCAATGTGGACCGTCGAATGATGGGAGGCAAATCCAACGGCGCGGAGTGAGCACAATGGGATGCAAGATGCATGAGGTATGGAGGTGGGGCCAACATCTGTTTTGTAGCATAATGGGTTATTGGGTTTCGTCCTAGTTGTTAGATCTTCTGATTGGATGGCGGAGATCAAAAGATGAGGCAAGTTATTTGAAAGGAGGAGAGGGAGGTAAGTGAATGGGCAGAGGGAAAGGATGGCTTGATGGCCATTGATCTGTGTTGATCAACGGTCCGTAATTATTTAAAATTGGGCTATCGGGAATGGAGAAATAAAAAAAATAAAGGTTTTGGCACGAAGGCTAACAAATTTTAAGAGCCCGATTTTGGGGCTCAGTTATTTGAGATGGGGGTGCTAAAGGATATAATCCCTTAGGAGCTTAAATGCCTTATAGTGAAAAATATTGTTTTTAGGCCAAAAACAAGGATTTTTAAGGCCAAAACAGTTTTCTGATAGATGAAAATGGAGGGATTTAAATCAAATAAATAGGAGATATAAGGTTTAAAATGGGTTTTGGAAGGGTTAAAGAATCAAATGAAGGTTTTATGGATAAAATGGAGCATGAAATGGAGAATTGTAATGAGGGAAAATTGGGGCTTCTCAAGCAGTCTTTCTCTTGGTAAATCAACAGGTACTTTAGGGCTAATAGTGAAACAGCAGTGAAGATTAACTCAAAGGGCAGAGAATCATCATAAGACTGCAAAGATGATGGATTTTCAAAGGAAATATATCTCTTGAAGGCTTGACATCAAATTTAGCCACCATTAGGTATATCAGAATTTATAGGTGGCTAATAGTGGCTCCACTTGGGGAGGACAGCTTGCCCTTTAGGTGTCCAGAACCTCAGAAATATTTGGATTTAGTAGACCAGTGCCATTTCATTGGGCATAATTCTTCATTTGACAACTTTTCACTGTCCTGCAGCAAGAAATCCATTTGTACAACACATCTACCTACCCCGAACTATTTGTCCTAACATTGTTTTCTTATTTGAGTGCACTTGGACTGGCAAACTCTTTTCCAACATTTTATTTTGCAAACAGAAATGAACCTATCTAATGCTACCCTTATTTCTCCATGAGTTCAGATTAAGCAGTTGAACTCATAAGTTTCTCTACGTAACTATTATCTGTCAATATTAAATTGTCTAATAGATTTTCATTCTCTATATTCTAAAACAAAAATTGAAAACACAACCAAACCAGGATTAGATTGTCTGGTTTGCTATGGGTCCATGGCATAAAAAAAAACTTCACATCAACTAAAACTAGCAGAAATTAAAACAAAATTGGGAAGTCTTGGAGTTTTGAAAATTGAAAACACCTTTCCTTCCTTTCATGACTCATATTTTGAGCTTTTTATAGTCACTTTCATTCTTCCTTCCAGCTCTGGTTTTGGTCTTGTTAGAGCTATTCTCTTTCCTTTGCTAGTTCAAGTTTTGAGCATGTTAGAACCAGTTCTCTTTCTTCTCTTTGGCTCAAGTTTTGAGATAATTAGAGTCATATTTTCCTATGATTCTAGGTTCAGATTTTCATCATGTTTGAACCTTTCTTTCTTCTATCCTAATCTGTTCTACTGATAAGCCAAGATTAAATAGTTTGGCAAATCTTCTTCACTATCCTATCAGCAGTAAATTGAAATCTGCCCAATCATGATTAGGCTGTATGATTGGACAGTAGTGCTCCTTAAAGTAGTGGAATTTGAGCTTGCACACTTTCATATTTTCCTTTCCTTTGGTATGGGACTATATCTTTCTTGTTTTATTTCTGCCCTCTTTTCTATTTTTTATTGTTTTTGTATTTTTATTTCTATTTTACTTTATGCAAATGGTATGTACAATGGATAAAAAATCTGAAACTAAGACTCTTGACAAAAATAGTGTTTAAGCATCCTACCATTGACAAGACCTCCCAACACTTCTTCACCATTCATTTGTTGCAGAAAAAATGCATTATGCCCTCTTATGGAATGAATCATGTAGGGATTTTTCCATAGATTTTCAAACATACCAAGTTTCCCTTTCTCTTCCCTCCTTGAATCCCATTTGAGGACCACATTTCCAACTTGGAAATCATTTGCTTTAGTCCTTTTGTCAAATAACCATTTGATGTTTTCTTAGAATTTTTGAGTTCTCTGATAAAATTCCTCTCTGGTCTGTTGAAAATGGATGGTCTGATTTATCCTTCTCTGCATATCATTTTCTTCAGCTTGGACTTCCTGAAGGAGTTTCATGACTGGAACTCCTAAAGATGTTGGGAAAACAAAATCCATGCCATAGACCAGCTAATAGGGGGACATGTTAATTGAATTTTTGGTGGTTAATCTGTCAGCCCACAAGGCATGAACAAGCTTGCCATGCCATGCTTTTTGATTCTGCACCAACAACTTTTTGATGATGTTGATCAAGCTTTTGTTGGAGGATTCAGCAAGTCCATTTCCTTAGGGCTAATAGGCAGTGGAGTGGCCCAAGGTGATCTGATATTTATGATAGAAATAAACCATCCTCTTGGATTTAAAGGTAGCAACATTGTCTGTGATTATTTTTCTAGGACAGCCAAATCTGGACAATATGTTGGTCTCAAGGAATTTAATAATAACAAAATCAGTAGCATTCCTAGTGGGTATGGCCTCTATCCATTTGGTAAAATAATCAGTGGTTGTGAGGATCCATTTGTGCTGGGCTGAGGAGGATTGATGGATTTCCCCTGTGAAGTCCAAACCCCACTATTGAAAGGGTGCTTCAACATTGATAGGTTTCAAGGGTAAGCGCAAGAGCTTTCTTTTACCATAAAATATTTGGCACTTTTGGCAAGACATTACTAGTTTGTGGGTGTCTAGAAAAAGGGTGGGCCAATAGTAACTAGATCTGAGGATCTTGTTTGCTGTGGTCTTCCAATTTAAGTGCCCCCCACATTCTCCTTCATGCATTTCATGCATGATTTTTTCTACATCAACATCAAGTAAACATTTTAGTAGTATCCCAACAGAATTTTTCCAATATAAAACTCCATATATCATGCAATAATTTAAAGCCTTCTGTTTTACAAATCTGGCTTTTGTTTTTGACAAAGAAGGAGGATCATTTAAATAAGCAACACATAAATGATGTCAACATACCATGGAGAGTTCATGAATTTTTCTTCAGTAAATGGTGTTAGGAACTCTTCTATTTCTTCCAAGGCATCAACCATATTCATATCTAGAGCTTTGAAATTAAACTCAGTCATGATTTTTTCTAATCCTTTTCCATTGATGAGTTTAGTAGGCCTGATTTCTAAGTCATATTCTAGAATAGTGGCAATCCATTTTCCCCTTTTACCATCGGGGTCCTGACTTAGAATATCTTTGACTACGGTGTGTGGCACAAAGGCAATGATATGTGAATGTAAAATTTACACCCTAAAGTCCTTTAATGCTTTTACCAGTGCTAAGGCTTGCTTCTCCAAAATGTTGTATTTGAGTGGGGCATCTCTTAAGGCTTCGCTGAAGAAGTATATAGGTTGTTCTTGTCCCAAATATTATTTTGCAACAACACTGCAGATATTTTATGTTCAGATGCAAAGGAAAAAATATAAAAATCTTTGGTGAAATCAGGACTGATAAGGACTGGTGCTTAAGTAAGGGCTTGCTTTACCAGTTCAAATGATTGTTTAGCTTGCATTGTCCATTTAACACCTACTTATTTCCTGAGCATGATAGTGATGTTCCTTAATAGCTCAGCAAGGTTGGGGATGAACCTCCTTAAGAAATTTATCTTTCCGATGAAATACTGTAATTCTTTGAGGTTTCTAGGGTGGCTCATATTCAATATGCCATCAATTCTTTTAGGATCTATTTTGATCCCCTCTTCAGAGATTATGTGACCAAGAAGCTTTCCTTATTGGAGGCCAAAGAGTGTCTTTTTGGGATTTAAAGACAAGCCAAACCTTCTGCATTTATCGAAAACCTTCCATAAATGTTCCAAATGTTCTTCATCATTTTTGGAGAAAACGGTAATTTCATCAAGGTAAATGATTATAAAATAGCCTATGTCTTCAGAGAAGGCTATATCCATGACCCTCTGGAAATTGGCCCCTGCATTCATCAAACCAAATGGCATTTTGACATACATGAATGTCCCCCAAGGTGTAGTAAAATTTGTCTTATGTTGATCACTTGGGAGGACTAACACTTGATTAGAACCTGAGAACCCATCCAACAATGATATTATTTTTGACCCAACTACCCTCTGAAGAATGTGGTCCATTTTTGGCAAGGGGTAGTTATGTTTTAGAGAGGCTCTATTAAGGTTCTTGAATTCAATACACAACCTCATCTCCCCTGTCTTCTTCCTGATAGATACTAGATTGGAAACCTAGTCTGAGTATCTGAGGGGAACAATGATCCCTGCATCATACATCTTCCTAATTTCTTTTTCTACTACAGGCAATAAAACAGGGTTTATCCTCCTTAATTTCTATCTGAAAGGTTTTTGATTTCCCTTAAGAGGGATCTTGTGCTAAATGATGCAGGTGTCATATGATTTCAAATATTTAGAGTCCCATGCAAAAACATCTATAAACTCTTTGAAGAGTGCTATGTATTGCTGTTTGATGTGGGCAGGAATGGTGCTAGATAAATTAATCATTTTAGGCTCAGTTGGGATGCCTATGTTGTGCTCTTCCACATTAGTTTCCAAGGTTTCTGCTTTTGGTTCCTTAGCCACATCGTTGAAATCAAAGAGTTGTTATAATGGAGCAAGGCCTTTAGGTATGGTATCACCTTCACATTCTGGAACTTCGAGGTCCTTTCAGTTTGGATCATCAGATAATTTTTCTTTGAAAATATGATCAAACTAATTTATATCAGTAGGAGAAGAGGACTCTATTTCAGGAATTTGTTCCCCATCTAAACATTATTTTTCATGGCTGAAACTTGGTGATGTTGTGGAAAACTCATTTTTTGACTACAGGAAATCCTCTGTATGTTTCTCATTGTTAAAAACTTGCGAATGATCTTCGTTATCAGGCACTTCTGGTCTATTTTTCACCTTTATAATGAACTTCTCATCGATTTGTGGTATTTGGCAATTACTAGCAGCAAAAGCCAGTTCGTTTGCCAGATGATTTTGGGCTCTTGGTATGAACATGAATTCATATTTTTTGAAATTTTTTAGGAGATCTAACATAGTGTTTCTATATTCTCTGAGTTTGGGATTTTTGGTTGAATATTCCCCTTTTATTTGTTTGATAATTAACTCAGAATCTCCCTATACTGATATCCTTTTAGCCTTTAAATCTTTAAGTATGTTCAGGCCAAGGAGAAGGGCTTCATATTCTACAATGTTGTTAGTGCATGAAAAATCTAATTTGCAGGCATGTCTTTTGTTTTTGTTGTGTATCCATACACCAGCCCCTGCACTATTTTTGTTGCAAGAGCCATCAAAGCTCATTCTCCAAAGTGTTTCTGTTTCATTCTCATCTGTTTTGTGTTGCTCAAGACTGCCGGAAGTTGAGATATCTAGAGGTTGAGGGGAAGACAACTCCGAGTGTTCAGGTGTACTATCCTCTTGTTTGTTTTCTTTCTCCGCTTGGGTGACTTCATCTTCATTGAATAAAATGAAGGAATCTAGATCTGAATGGATGGAATAGACAGGAGTGTTGTGAGGTTTGTCCTTGCTACTCACCATGTATTTCATAAGGGTTTCCCTATATAATTTTCTAGTTTGACCGAACACTGGTATGGTGGCATAAGACATATCCATTTGAAGGGTGCCCTGAATCTTAGCTCCCCATGATCTAGACAAGAGCATGCCATATTTTGGGGGAATTTCAGCTACTACCACATCCATTACAAGATTCTTGGCAGGAATTTGAGACAAGTTAACACACAAATCTTTAACTAACCCCAAGCATTTGACCCTTCTGGAATCAAAGTAATACAAGTCTTTATATGGTCTAGTAATCTCTAAGCCTAGGCTTTCCATTACTACCTTGGGCATAAGGTTGTGTGATGCTCCTGAATCCAGCATGGCATTGTGTAAGGTTTTTTCATGTATGTTTAGACTGACATAGAAAGGGGGCACAACCCCTTCCTAATATTTTCCTTCAATTTTAGGACCAAACAATAGCTCTGGCTTGTCATCTGTCAGGTTCAAAGTAGCAGTATCAACATGTATATTCAGATCTTTTAGGACCTGGTTTCTGTACACTTCTTGGGTCATTAATTCAGCAAGAGCTATGTTAATTTTGATCTTTGAAATATCTCCGTCAAGGCTGAAAGGCATCGTTGTTTTTGTTGTATTTACATCTGTTTTCTCATTTATGTTTCTTTCAGCGAATTTGACTTGATGAGTTTTATTAGGACTGTCAATTTGAACTTTTTTAACCGAGCCACTAGCAGAAGTACTAGGGCAACTCTGTTCAACATTTGGCTGGTTGCTTTTCCCTTTATTTAAATCTGTCTTCTTAGCCAAAATGTAGGTTTTCTCAGCTGTTTTCTTAGGCTGATTTTCTGTATTTTTCCTAACAGAAGAGCTAGTGTTTTTGTCATTTGGATTATCTACATTCCCTTTGCTTCTTATATCATAGTGTTTGTGTACCTCCATGATTGAATTCTCAAACCCCAATCTATAATCTTTAGACTCGTCATAGGTATTTGCCTTTGGTTCTGAGGAGAAGAAACCTTGTTCTTCTTCAGTGAGGAAAACATCATCTCTATTGTCTGATCCAATCAATTTTACATGGTTTTCTCCCAATCCTTCAATATCCCTTTCTTCCTCTTGATCTACGTAGTTTTGTTGTAAGGGAGGTCTAATTTTTTGGTCATTATCTCTTTGCCTATCTTGATTGTTTTCTCTTCTAAAATTCTGATTCCTATTTCTATTTTGGAGGTTGTTTTGGTGTTCTCTTCGTGGCACTCTATCATTCAAGTTTATCTTTTCAAGCATTCTCTCCATTACCTTCACTAGGTTGTCAATTTTGGTATTATAGGATGAGGTTGAGGGTGCAGAATCATCTTTATAAGTTACCCTCTTCTCTGATCTCATCCTAGCTCTTTTCTCAATTAAGTTTGCTTCTACACTCACAGCTCCCTTCTGCATGTATTCTAGTGTTCAATAATATCTCTCCCTTAGTTGATAGGCCATATCAGCATCAAAGCCTTCAGGATATTTTACTAAGGCCAAGCCTTGGGGAGGTTTCATGTGACGTGGAAGAGCATTGTAGACACTGTTAAACCTGGTGGAGTAATCATGAACACTCTCTCCCTGATTTCTTTTAAGACTTTTATACTCTGCTAATATTTGGATAGGGTTGCTTTTGATTTCCCATTTTTTTATGAAAGCTTGATGTAAAGAGGGAAGGTCATTGATGCTATTAGGAGTTAAGCCCTTAAACCACTTCTTTACTTCTCCTCCTAAACTTTGAGAAAAGATTTTCATCTTTATGGTCTCATATTCTATTTCCATATAATCAAAAGCATATTCAATCCTATCTACACATTGTTGAGCTATGGTAGATTCTTTTCCAGTGAAATGGGGAATTTTAGACTGATATTCATTTGGTAAGGGAACCATAGGTTGTGATAACACTAATGGGGCATACCATGCTGCCATGGCTGGAAAGAAAGGTGGATTCACAGTGGGTGGATTGAAAAGAGGGAAAGTGGGCTGAAATGGAGTGTTTTGGACAGTGGTGGTATGGATTGGAGTGGAAGAAACACTTGGGCCAGCAAACTGGTTTTGAGCAGATTGGTTATGAAAGAGGTTAAAGTGGTGAAGAAGCTAGAAATCAGGAGGAGTAGAAGGTGAGGCTTCTCTACTAAAGCTCTGTTGCAAACCTGCAGTTTCAAGATCATTTTGGTTTAAATCACTTTGAGATCTGGGTCTAAATATGTTCTTAGTACGATGTAAGTCAAAGTGTAAATCCTCCAAGACAGCAAGGTTTTCAGGGAGAGATTTTGTTCTTGGGATGCTCCTATCAGCAGCTAATTTTCCAGCTCTAGAAGTCTGCCACAGAATTCTCTCTTGATTGTCAACTATTGTAGGAGGATTAGGGTCTATATGGGATCTAGTGTTGATCCTATGTGAAGCCAGACTACTTTTCAAGATTTGAGAGAGGTTGAATTTTGTAGGAACTGTTTCTAAAGTTTTGTCTCTCAGAATGTCTTATCTAACATGGGACTAGGTTTCTCAACTTATTCAAGGCTGGTTAACACAGTCCTAAAGAGATATGGAGACCTAGATTGGTAATAGGCCTACTGGTGCTAATGGAGTCGCCAGGTGGACTCCATTTTGTGAAGGTAAAATTGTTTTATGGTTCCACCACCATGTTTATTATAAATCCAATCTGAAATATTTTTGGTGTTTTGTAGATTTTTATGGTTATGAGAGTGTTCTATGTCTGATCTTAACACTTAGCTAAGGTGCTCAAACAAACAGATTCTACTCTATGGCTTACTAACTGATTTTCTTAGAGAGTTGTAGGACTAAAGAGTGCACAAGAGTTAGCTAGACTATCATATACTTAGTAGGTCCCACAGTGATCGCCATTATGTTGGGGTCCTATGTTTTGGTAGATTGGCTAACCAAAAGACAAGGCAACATCATAACCAATCTTTAGAGCTCTAGGATCTATCCCTCCTAGTCTTAGAGAGGGATCTCTCAATATGTTTATAGAGATATGTCTTGAATGATTTAGAAGTCGATTTTAGGCTAGTTAGGAAGTGCAGGGTTGTTTGTTTTGTTTGGTTGGACAAATATGTTTCATGCAGTATAGATAGAGCATGGGAAACTACAAGCCATTGGGCAATGGAGTCATGTGAAAATCCAAATGGTTTTTATTGAGAAGGAAGGGAAACCAGAGGGAAAATCTAACTTGGTCAAGGATCTATTGAATAATATAGGTGAAATGGGATGAACATTAAGGACTAAGAGTGAAAAGAAAACTAAACCCTTTCACAATATCTTAAAGGATTCGGGGAACACCCTATTTCCTCCAATAAGCTCACTACTTTGGACTCAATCAATATAAACACTCAAAGAAAAGGAGAAATGCAGACTAAAACCTTCTTAAGGAATTATAGGATTCGGGGAACGCCCTGTTTCCTCCTACAAGTTCAGTGTTGAGGGTTTAACCAACAAGACATACAATTTCATTCAAACAAGAGGGAACGCCTTAGACATCTAGGACTGCAATTATAGGGACCTTCAACACAATAATTACAGTAAGAAACATAGGGTATGCTTGAAACAGACCTCACTGTCAAACTGCAAGCATTAATAATCAAAGGGAGATTTCAGATACAATATTCAGTGGTAAAGAAAGAGGGAACGCCTGAACAGTCTTTAGCACAACTAAATTAACCATTTCTAAAATAAAACAAACTGAATATTCAAGAGAGCTATCAGAATACCCTGTCATGTTCAGCAGTGGAAAACATATAAACAATGAAGGATAAATAGGTCAGAGGTACTTCTGAGATACATTTCTCTGCCTAAACTTTTTATCCTACTGTAAGTCAAAGCATAATGGAATAAAGTGATAAACGGGAAACAAAATTAATAATAAGAGATTACATCACCAAAACTAGGCTCAGGGATCCAATGGTCCAACCTCCTTCATCAATAGAAAAACAGAAACTTCCACACTCCTTCAGAACACCAATGCTTCTTCAAAGCAGCAATATGTATTACTTTTGAAATCACAAAATGACAACCTTTTACAATGAGACTTCAAAGAGTCTTTATAGGAAAAATGAGGAAAAGTAGGTAAAGAAGGCTTTAATGATCATCAGAGATAGGAGAGGGCATTAGAATGCTCCATTCTTTGTCATAAACATAACATTAAATTCTAGACAGGTTTAGTAACCTTGTAGCTTGTTGAGACCATTTTGATATGACAAAAATCACCCACAGGGTGTCCTTTGGGGGAAATACTATCTGCAGTGGTACTGTTATCTTCTTAGTGTGAGTTAAGTGAAGAATGGGCTACGAGGATTCCCATACTCCTAAATAACTGCTTCTGACAGTTTGTAGTAGCCTCCTTGGTGTAATAAATGCTTTGCAGGCTTATGTGCATGTATATGTGTAATGTCTGTGTTAGTCAGCTTCTGCACCAATAACTGCTCTGTTCCTTTGTACTTTAACCTATTTTGGCTATTTTTATGTTTTAACTTTGTTGATTGCTCGAACTGCTTCTATAATGATGTCTTCAAAGGCTTTGTTAATCTTTTATGCCTTGTCATATGCCATGGGATATGTGATCTTCACCATTTCTGAGTGTTTTGTGTATAGGTGGAGGGTTTCGCTGAGCTTGATGGTCACTGAGGGTTCATGGATCTGATCCATTTCTAGACACGACCTTGGCTTCTGTTCTGGTTCCCTTTGACATTGTTTCGTGGCCCTGAGATTGCCATCTGAGCTTTTGTGTCACCTTTGTGACTATAAAACATTTATCCTTCATTAGCCATGAAAAACTTGCAAACACATGACAAAATTGTTATAAAAACCTACGGGCTTGGTTTAGACTGCTTGCAGAGGCTTTGGGGTGGTGGACGAGCAGTGAGGAGGTGGTGATTGCAGCAGAAATCGGGAAAAAACCCTGGCAGAACAGCTAACCAGGTTCAGTGAGGGTCTGGGTGTGAGGATGAACGTGGAATGTTAGATCAGGATGATCTGCAGTGGAGATCGCTTGATGAAGTCGTTTGGGAGCATATGAAAAACAACTGCATTTGATATCGCAATATAACACAAACCGTTCGATCTCAGAGATCGACGGCTGAGATTAAAAGAAAAATTACGTTGTGGAGGGTAGGTGGTATGGAAGAAACTAGGAATGGTTTTCATGCAACAAAAAGGGGGGGAGGCGGTATTTTCATTTGGAACGCGATTCCACTCAGTGAGTGGCGCGTGTATTTCTAAAACCACCCATATCGCGTGGAAGTAGCGCACTGCGGGAAGGGCTAAAAAATTACGCGATATGCAATGTGGACCGTCGAATGATGGGCGGAAAATATCACAGCGCAGAGTGAGTGCAATGGGATTATAATGTTCCCAACTTTTCTCATAGCTAAGTGGAATATTAATTTTTTTCACTAAATTCAAATGCATGAATAAGTGAGCAAGGAGACTCATAAAAGCTACTCTAGCATGAATAAAACCCCTCACAATGTAAAAAGGGGCCATGAAATAACCAGCTCAAGCATCCACATGTGTGAACAAGGTTAAGTTGACCAAGTCAACTCATCTTATCTTTAAAAGAATGGATCCATGAATAAGGCATCTCAATGTGAATGGAGGCAAAACAATTTGAAGACTCCTTCAATGTGAAAAGGGGCAAGGCAAAGAGGCTCAATCAAGGAATATTCTTAGAAGATGCATTTATTCACATTGACTAAATCAAACCACGCAGCATCTATTTGTCCTCCACTTAATGGGATGGCGTAACCCTAGAGAGGGGAAGCTTGGCAAGGAAGCAAACCCTAGTGGAGTGGGGCCCTTGCGAGGAGAAGCTCATTTTCTATATAATGAAGAAAGGGAAAACATTTGGGTTTAGATTGGAGATTATACTTTCATTAGGTCTACTTAGACTTTTTCATACTTAGCTATTTAGCTAAGTTGCTTCACTTCTTAGTGCAGGGGTTTTCTCATGTGGGAATGCCCCACTTTTTCTTGGAGGTCTTGTAGCAAGAGATCTAAGGGAAGATTCTGATATATAATTTCCACTTTCAGGTGTTAGGCCAAGTACTTGTGCTCCATATCTACGTAGTCCCTTGAGGATATTGCATTATTTGTATACAGGTGCAGTGGAAGGGGTTAAAACCCCATGGTTTGGAGCTAGTTTCCCAAAGGGAAGCTCAATATTCTTATGGAGGCTGATAAAAAGAGATTATACAGCCATTATTATGTATATTCAGTCATTTTATGCAGAGATATATCCCTACAGTGTTATTTCAGTATTAGATCTACAACTGCTCTTTTACATATTGTTTTCCGTGGGGAAAACCCTTGTCGGGTGATCATAAAATTGTGTAAAAGGGATTGGATCTCTGTATTTATTATTCATTGAGAATTATAATATAAATATAATTCATTCTCTCTTATATTTCTGAGTATTTACTTCAATATACTGCACAGTGTCTTTTGCAGAGCTCCGACATTTGCATGTTTTGGGGTTTTTGTCCATTTTCAACTATTTGAGCATGGGAGGCCTGTTTAACTTTGCTGATGATATTTTTTTCTGAAATACTCTTGCATGCAGCTCAAATATTGTCTAATTTAAATGAAATAACCGTTATTTTATAATTTTGTAACTCAGTACTGAGTAAAACAGTGTTTCTGGGTCACTAGTGGTGCTTTCCCCACTTGGTTGTCTTTCTGGAGAGATGTTTGCTGTAGTTTTTGTAAAATTAAGAGCTATGTATCTGATATAACCTCTGATCTGATAATATTCTGATTTATCTTGAGTTTTCTGAATAATTTATGCAAATTCTAAAGAAGGATTTCCATTTGCTGCAACCTTCCTCTTTCAGCAGTTTTCAGCTAGTCTAGTTTTTGGGAGATATTTTTAAGGTCTCTAAGTTCATTTATTTCAGCTGAAATTCCATACATAAGTCACATACAGCCCATATGAAAGGAACCAAGTATTAATCTTTATTTCTGTTGCATAGTTTTGCTTATACAACGTTTTCCTTCAGCTGTTTGTCAATAGTCCTAAAAGGGAGATATTAGCCATTGACATAGTTCTATAGACAGAGTATGCTAGTGGGCCAGCTAGCCTCTGGATCTCACCCTCTCTTCAGAGGTGACATATCCAGTAAATTCCCCAGCATTCAATCTCTGGAATAGATCCAGTTGTTGATTGTTAATGTTTTCTTGAAAAGGAATTTCATTTGCTCGATTCATGAGCATTTCTTGATTTGGTACATTACAGGGATGCAAGATGCATTAGGTATTGAGGTGGGGCCGACATCTGTTTTGTATCATAATGGGTTATCTAGTTTCGTCCTAGTCATTAGATCTTCCGATTGGACGGTGGAGATCGAAAGACGAGGCGGATTATTTGAAAGGAGGAGAGGGAGGTAAGTGAACGGGTGGAGGGAAATGATGGCCTGATGGTTGTTGATCTGTGTTGATCAACAGTCCGTAATTATTTAAAATCGGGCTGTCGAGAATGCAGAAATAATGAAAAATAAAGGTTTTGTCATAGAGGCTAATGAATTTTAAGTGCCCGATTGCGGGGCTCAGGTTATATGAGAAAAGGGAGCTAAAGGATATAAGCCCTTAGGAGCTTAAATTCCTTATAGTGAAAAATATTGTTTCTAGGCCAAAAACAGGGATTTTTAAGGCTAAAACAGAGTTCCGATAGATGAAAATGGAGGGATTTAAACCAAATAAACGGGCGATATAAGGTTTAAAATGGGTTTTGGAAGGGTTAAAGAACCAAATGAAGGTTTTATGGATAAAATGGAGCATGAAATGGAGAAGTGTAATGACGGAAAAATGGGGCTTCTCAAGAATTCTTTCTCTTGGTAAATCAGCAGGTACTTTAGGGCTAATAGTGAAATAGCAGTGAAGATTAATTCAAAGGGCATTTAATCATCATAAGACTTCAAAGATGATGGATTTTCAAAGGACATATATCTCTTGAAGGCTTGACATCAAATTTAGCCACCATCAGGTATATTAGAATTTATAGGTGGCTAACAGTCCCTAATTGTTGTTAGTGTAGCCCTCTTATTTTTATTGTTGTACCCCTATAACCCCCATATTGTTATTATTGTGCCCTTACATTATTATTATTAGGTCAGCTAGGATTACATTGTGACCCCATGCACTCCTATATATAGAAAGGAGATTTTTTCATTTGTATCATCCAATAATTGTTCATTTATGTAATGTAAAGGAGGTTTCCCCTCAAACTGTGTTATTTCTAAGGCATTTATCTCTCTTTTCTTCTATTTTTTTAGTTGGTTTCATAACATTTGGTATCAGAGCTTTAGATTATATGGTTTCACTGCTTCAAATAGGTCATCGTCGAATTTTCACTATAAATATTTTTCTATGAGGGTCGAAACACTAAAAAAGAAAAAATATTTCACAGAACTCTAAAGTAACTTCGTGTAAAAATTTCAGATCTTGGTTCACAACATTTTCTGATATATGGTCTGTGGAAGTTAGGGTTTTTGCAGGCTCCCAAATTTCATCTAAAAGAGGTGACCTTTGGAAAATCATCATAACTCTCTCTCTCAGCATCAGATTATAATTATGTAAAAATTGGCCACAAGTAAATGGAATTTAGTTTCTTGTGTATCAATTTCAAAGGAGAAGGAGGAAACAGTGACACGTGGCATGCCATACAAGTTTGATCTACTAAACTAGTCCATAATTAGGTGATTGTGGGAGATTGGTCATAACTTTTCCTTGAAGAATCCAAATAAGGTTAGACCTATGGAATTGGAAAGAAGATTTAGAGGGCTAATACAGGACAAAATATAAAATATTATGGATTCGAAATCACAGAGATACATTAGTTTCAATATCAAGCTCCTCAAAATCAAGAAAAATGTGTGTGTGTGTGTTTTTTTTTTTTTTTCCGAATTTCATAAGTCTTTCTTGAAAAATCAGTTTTAAGTGATTCCAATAGAATATTGAAGCATAGATATTGGTATTGGGCTCTAAAATGTCACCTAAAAATAATTCAACGCCCATTAATCCCTCATAATACTATACTATGACTCATGAAGAGGAATAACTGCATCATGATATATCAAAATTACAAGAGCAAGTGCACCAAATTTTGCTCTCGCAAAGAGCAACAATAAATGAAATGGAATTTTTGAAGAAAGGCATGGAAGCTAATATAGATGGTTTGAATAAGGGCGTGGAAGGTAATATGTATGGTTTGAAGAAAGGCATGGAAGCTAATATGGTTGGTTTGAAGAATGGCATGGAAGACATGGAGGAAAAAATGGAAGACATGAAGAATGATATAAAAGCAGACATGGAAGGTTTGACAGAGTTGATACAAGAAATGATTCCTAATGGGGAAGAGATGGTAGAGGAAACTCATGATGAGAACAAAATAAATGTTAATCGTTATTTCATAAACTTTAATATTGGATTGAAGACCCACCATATTCCAAAGATCGATATGATGAAGCTTGATGGAAAGAATCCCGTAACCTGGAGACTACAGATGGAGCAATATTTTGATCTCAATAATGTGCAAAACACACAAAAGGTACCCATTGAAACTTGATATTTAGAAAAAAATATATCTTTATGGTATCGATGGCTTTGCTCCCATAAAAAATTTGTCACTTGATCAATTTTTACGGAGGAAACGATAGCACATTATGAGGATACAAAGAGAAACACCTTCTTTAGCCAATTGATAAGTATCAAACAAAAGGGTTTAGAGGTGGAGCACATTGAGGACTTCCAAGAAGTGAATATAAGGGTATTGATATTCCATAGGAACACAAGATTGATGACTTCATAGGGACTTTAAAGGATAACATCCAACATGAGGCTCGCCTTTGGGAACCTGATTCATTAAAGAAAGCATTCAGGTTGGCAAGAAAAATTAAATGTAAAATAATGGCAATAAGGAAGCCTACCAATCACATCTATAAAGATGGAACTGTTGCTACTCCTATACTTCCACAACCTACAAGGTTGACACCACAAAAATTGGAATAAAAAATAGAAAAACGACTTTGCTACAGTTGTGATAGAAAATACACTAAAGGTCATAAGTTTGCTGAGAAGAAATTATTTTACATAAATTGTGAAGAAGAGGAAGAAAATAAACAAAAAACTTAAAAATAAGAGGATATACACTAGGAACAAACCCTAGAGAAAGAAGAAATGAGTTTGACCATATCATGTAATGGATTGGCAGGAATTACCACTCCTCAAACTATCAAGATAGAAGGACATATCAAGAATAAAAAGGTAATAGTGTTGATTGATTTGGGTATTACCCATAATCTTATTCACTGTAAGGTAGCCAAGGAATTGAATTTCTTCTTATACCCAACACTAGAATGTCAAGTGATGGTTCCAAATGAAGGAACTATAAATTTCTCTAGAAAATGCCATAATACAAGCTAATAATGGGGGAATATGTATTGAATAGCCCAATGCTTGCCATTCCAATGGGAGGTGTTGATGTTGTACTAGGATTATAATGGTTACAATCTTTGGGGATGATAGCTTTTAATTTTCAAGAACTTTTCTTGAATTTTTTTCGGAAGGAAATAAAGCCGAATTACGGGGTATTGCAGGGAAGAATGGAAAGATAATAAGTTCTAATTTCATGAAAAAGCTTCTAAAAAAATAACAATGAGGTGTAATTGCACAATTATGCTCACTAGAAGTTCTAAAATCAAAATCATCCATTTCTCCATATCTCTAAAAGGTTTTGGACACTCCTTCCAAGGTGCTTGAAACTCCCAAAGGACTCCCACCTATTTTTGATCATGATCATGCTAGTCATTTGATTCTAGGAAGCATTCCTCCAAACATAAAGCCTTACAGATATCCTTATGTCCAAAAGAACGAAATTGAATGTATGATTACATAAATGTTAGAGGCTGGTATAACTCAACCTAGTCAAAGTTCTTTCTATGCTCCAGTAGTATTGGTGCACAAGAAGGATGGATCATGGCACGTGTCCAGATTATAGGGAGATCAATAATATCACTATTAAAGATAAATTTCCCATTCCTGTGATTAATGAATTATTGGATGAATTACATAGAGAAATTTATTTTACTAGGTTGGATCTTTGTTCACGATATCATCAAATTAGAATGAAGACTAAAGATATTCTGAAAACAACATTTCGAACTCATGAGGGTCATTATGAATTTTTGGTCACGCCTTTTTGCCTTACCATTGCACCTTCTACATTTAAAGGGTTGATGAATTCCATTTTCAAACCCTTCCTTAGAAAATTTGTGTTAGTATTTTTTGATGATATATTAATCTACAACAGGTCTTGGAAGGATCATGTTCAACATGTTGATAGGGTGCTCAAACTATTGGAGGAGAAATAATTATATGCAAAAACCTCCAAATATTTCTTTAGAGTACAAGAGGTGGAATATCCAGGTCATATTGTATCTCATTAGGGTGTTAAAATAGACCCTAAAATAATTAAATCCATTAAGGAATGGAAAGTCCCCACAACCATAAAGAAATTGCGAGTATTTCGTGGTTTAACGGGGTATTATCGCAATTTTGTTAATAATTATGGGAGAATGGCATCACCTCTAACAACATTATTGAAGAAAGATGCATTTTCATGGACTGGTGAAGAAAATAAGGCCTTTGAACATCTTAAAGAAGAAATGTCATGCCTAGCACTGGTCTTATCTATGCCAAACTTCACGAAAACCTTTATCATGGAATTTCATGCCTGAGGAAATGGAATTGGTGTTGTTTTTGCAAGAAGGAAAACCCATTTCTTTTGAAATTCATCCAATCAAAGGAAAGTATTTACATAAAGCTATTTATGAGAAGGAAATGTTGGAAATACTACATGCACTAAAGAAACGGTGACCTTACTTAATGGGAAGACACTTCAAGGTCAAAATTGATCATGATAGTCTTAAATACTTTTTGGAACAAAGACTATCTTCAGAAGAGCAACAAAAATGGGTCATAGAGATGTTGGGTTATGACTTTGAAATCATCTAGAAAAAAGGGAAGCTAAATGTTTCTCTATATGCACTCTCAAGAAAGGATGAAGAGGTGGAAGCATTGCTTTGTGCCATTTATATTATCTAGCCAGATTGGATAACTGGAGCAAGGGATGAATGGTAGAAGGAAGAAGAAGTGTGGACACTCATTCAAAAGTTGCAGCAATATCCTAGTACATATGATACATTTAGTTGGATAAACGATTCCTTATGGCACAAGGATCTCTTATATCTTTGTAATAATTCCAAAATAAAACAAAATATGCTTTTGGAATTGCACACTTCTCCCTTAGGAGACACTCACTACAAGGAAAAGACCCTCTAGCGGAGGTTATAAAGGAGGTTTTTAGTGTTATAAAATTGGCCAAAATTATCAAAAAAACATATGCTACCACATCCGTTTATGGTTACGGAGGTTTTTTCAGAGATTTTAACGGAAATTCAACACAACTAAAAACAAATGGGCAGCCAGAGGTTATTACAAATTTTTTCTTCCTTACTGCGCTAACCAGGCTTTAACGCACTGATGTGTACCTAAAGAAGGTGCCCTGGGGTGGTCAAAGAAGAATGCACCGGGCCGTTAAGCATTAGGGGAATTTTGAGGTCTAAAATGGGCCTCCTATGAAAACTCTACAACAAAAATAAGCTTTATAAGAACCAATAGGATTCAAGATGATGATGTCAACCATGGGGGATGATTCACCATTTTTTAAGTAAAAGGGTTAAAACATTAAAAAATAATAAAATATTAAAACTATTTTGTCAATTGGTATTTTCAACTTATCTCCCAAATGTTTTACTCAAGTGGGAGTACTCTTTGGATGCAAAATTTAATTCCTCATCCAAGGAGTACCCATGTTGCATACTTCTGATGGACCCTGCTACACAAGAAATTAGAAATACATGAAAAAACGTGATTACAATCACGTTTTTCATGTATTTCTCATTTTTCATGGAGTAGGATCCATCGAAAGTATGCAACATGGGTACTCCTTGGATGAAGAATTAAATTTTACATCCAATGAGTACTCTCGCTTGAAATTTGAGTAAAAAAATTGGGAGATACGTTGAAGATATGAGTTGAAAAAGTAGTTTTTTTCTTTTTTCCCTCCAAAATTTGATGATGTAATCAAATATTATTTTATTATTTCCACTACTATTTTATAATTTCCTTAGGAGGCTCATTTTAGACCTCAAAATTCCCCTAATGGTATAAAACAGCACTGGGCGTAGTGTTGGTGATACAACGCATGGGGCCATTCTAATTGGTCTTAGGATTTGAGCGGTGCCCATAGGTCGTATCAACACATCGATGTGTAGCCTTATAGAAATGCACCGGTGCGCCCTTTCACACAAATGCACCGAGATTTATAATTGTTATCGATATTCATGCAGTGCAAATATGTCATACAAATACATCGATTTGTATAGACACATAAACGCCCTGGTGCGCAGTATCACACAAATGCACCAAGATTTATAATTGGTATTGGTATTCGTGCGGTGCCTATAGGTTGTCCAAATGCACCGGTGTGTATAGATACAAAAATGTCCCGGTGCATAGTATCACACAAATGCACCGAGATTTATAATTAGTATCTGTATTCATGCGATGCTAATAGGTCATAAAACAACACCGGTGCGTATATAGACATAAACACACCGGAGCGCCATACCGCACAAATGCCTCGATATTTTTAAACGGTTTTGGTATTTGTGCAATGCCCATAGGTCGTGAAAACACATCGGTGTGCTTAAGAATACAAGCACACTAGTATAATAATACACACACCGGTTTTCATTTTGTATTTTTTAGAAACATCGACCTATGACAGTGCAATTATTGTCATTTTTTTAAATTCATTATTCATCAAAAGTCGACACATATATCTCTTATAACAATATTCATATGAATTAAATTTTTATTATTGCATTTTAGAATGACAATGGAGAATGCAATAGCGACAATAGAGAACGCAATAGAATAAATTAAAACATTTTTTACTATATATGTATATGAATAAGACATTTTTTGTCATACAAAATGGGACAGTTATTGGTATCCCTTTATCTTTCAATTGGGACACTATGTCCATTACATTAAAGAAAATGTTTTATTTCACAGACATTTTTCAAAAAATACAATGCCTTGCTTGGATATCCAAACATAGTGATCATCATTCTTCGCTTAAACTGGTGTCACTGCTAGAGCTACTTCCATGACTTGGGTTATTTTTAGGAATGTTCTGTTCACAGTGTTGATTTTTTTCTTCTTTTTCACCTTCCATCTACAAACATAAAAATAAATTTTAATGAGTGTATATACATTGGTGAGAATAATGAAAATTGCAATATTAAATAATATACGTCAATGTAAACCAAAAAGAAATGACGTACCAATGCAACAATTGACTCATAAACTATACACATTATTTCATAACCATGTAGCATGCCATCTTTCAAGATTTGATCTGTTGGCGCAGTGCCATACTTTGTTTCCGACAATTTTTATACCCCATAACAAATCATATATTTAATATAAAAGATTTATTTTTTCTATTAATTATAGATGGAGCTAAGTAAAACAAGATCGATAGATGCTTACAAATTCCATAATTAAGTTCTGATATGGCAACATATACTCACAACCCAAATTCAATCAATTCCTCTGATGGTTCCTCTTTGTATGTTAGCACCTGTTTGAAGACATTCAATGATGATTTTTGTAAAACAACTTAAAAAATACAAAAATGAAATATAGTTTAGTTATTATAAGGAAGTAACAATTACTCACAAACTTAGATATCAATCCTTTTCTTCCTTTTCGTCCTGTTTTATGTGTTGAATGGGTTCCATTTTCTTTTCTTTTCTGCAAGAAAATACTTGAAAATTAATATTTAATGCTAAATTTTTTATTTGTTGTACCTAATGATCGAAAACTTCAACGAATACATATTACATTTGAATCACATTGTTGTTGATATGGCTCCTCCTGCGATCCAGTTTTGTCCATTTCTTTGACCATCTCCTTGTACACCTTTTTGGACATTCCTACTGGCATATTTTTGATATCATCTCGTTCATCTTTTGAGATTTTCATAATCTTCCTGAAAATGTAACATGACAATAAACTATTTAATTTTTATATTGATATATGAAAAGTAAGTATAACAAAAGTGATATTTATAAATAATTCTAGACAAACATCTAATGGAATATTACTTTTTCATTCCTTCTTTTTTGTCGTTGTACGTTTTTTCTATTAAAAGTCTGACATGTCTCATTAACCAATTCTCTAGAAACTCTTCCTGTAGTTTAGATAAAATTTGGTTCTTGTAATAATTGGATTGGATTTTGTATTTTAAGTGGAAAGAACATCTATACATTCGTTCCACTAGATCCCTCAAACTTTTGTAGAAGTTTCCCCCCTTTCGTTAACCTCCAACACCACTCCAGATGAGCTAAGGAGCAACTGATTTTCATTTGCATGTTCTATTTTTTTTCTTTTCTTAGAACAGCATTCCTTTTCTGAGTTGTTGGTCCCTGTAGAACATTAAACAGATGTGAATTCATAGACTGTTTCACACATGTTATCTAATAATTTTAATTATATTATTAATGAAAAATAAAAAAGAAACTCATATTGGATCAGTAGTATTTTTTCTTTCACCTGATTCATCTTTTTACAATTTTTCCATCAAGCTTTTACGCTCTTCTGGTCCTAGATCAGAAATAATATTATCGAGCTTCATCATTTTGTGGCTCTGCATGATACACAGTACACAATACATATTATTTAAACTTACATATATTTCAAAAATAATAGTTTTTGTAAAAATTTTACAGAGAACTTGCCCTTTTTGCTTTTCTTGATGTGTTATCAGTATTTTTGTTACTTGATCTCTTGTAATTCATTTATTTATCAATCTCCAACCTGTACCATATCATTCATTAATATATCTATAAATAAATTGTCAACTTTTCAAGTAAAAAAAAATCTCAAGAAACTGGTGCGCCATTCATGGTGTACGCACCGACGTCGTGCGTGGCTATCTTCCGCGCACTGAATAGTGCGTGACCTGAACCATACGGTGCTCTATGTCAACAAGGAGCACCAGTGCGCTACATGTCATTCACCACACTGATTAACCATGATAAAATAATAAAAATTGTCCAATGTTGGTTTTTGTAGCATAAATTGGTGCCATATTTTACATGTAGGCACGTCGGAATAAAAAATTGTTTATTAATTTTTTGTTCGTTGTATCTGGGTAAAACACGAAGAATATGACAACGAAGTGATTCCTTGTAGTCTTGATACAAAAAATATGTGCTTGTTTTAAATTCATGCAAGGACTGTTAAGTTTAGGGATCAATTATACTGATATTCCCATCGGTTGGATGTCTTAGGTCTATATTTAGCAATAAAAACCCTATAAATATAAATTGAAAAGCGCTAATTCTGAAATCACAGAAAGAGGGAGAAGAAAGGGCAGAAACAAAAAGAATGTAAGGTTTGTATTTTTCTAAAAGTTTTTTTTTTTTCGAAACAGAACGTTCGTAGTGCGCCATAATGAAGCCTTTGCGGGAACATGTTGCTACAAATGACACATTGAGATAAATTTTTTGACCTGCAGTGACTATGCATTGGGATAATAGAGAGTTGTGATTTTCAGGGTACACAAAATGCCGACAAGAAATCTTTTTTTTTGCTGAGTTTGTAAGGGCCGACATGGATTGGGATCCGACTATGCAGGTCCTCACTTGGTTTGGATGTATTAGGCTTATATTTAGCAATAAAAACCCTATAAATATAAATTGAAAAGCCCCAATTCTAAACTCAGAGAAAGAGGGAGAAGAAAGGGCAGAAACAAAAAAAATTAGGGTTTGTTTCTAAAATGGTTTTTTTGTAAAACAACACATTTGCGGTGTGCCATAATAAAATAGGGCACTGGTGCCATATATTACATATGGCGCACTGATAAAAACATATTTTGTTTTTTTATTTTTTATCACTGTACTTTTGCGATGCGCTGGTATAATAGAGCACGCCGGTGCGCTATGTTACGCAAGGCGCACACACAAAAAAGAAGAAGATATATATATATATTTTTTTAGATTGACACAAGGGCCAACATGGATTAGGATCCGACTATGCAAGTCATCCCGTGGGTTAGACGTTTTATGACTATACAAACCCTATAAATCTAAATTGAAAAGCCCTAATTTAGAAACAAAAAGAATCTAGGGTTTTGTTTCTAAAAATGGATTTCTTTTTTATTTTGTTTCTGAAAACTCTAGAAAAGGTAAAAAAAAGCTGCAGAAAAAAGTAAAAAAAAAACAATAAACTTTGATTTTGTTATTTTAATTCATAAAAAAAACTACAAAAAAAGTAAAAAAAAACAATAGACTTTGATTTTTTCTTTTACTGCATTAAAAAAAATACAAAAAAAAAGTACAAAAAAACAATAAACTTTACTCACATCATTTGAAATTCAATGGTACAAGGTTTAAATCACCAAAGGTTTGAAATTCTGATTGTTTGAATACTTCTGTTTGAACGTATTTCCCTGCTCCACAATGCTCTCATGCTATGTTTTCTCCAGGTATGTATCCTGCAAATCTCTGGCTGAGTTGTTTCGCAAAAATAGTGAAATAATAAAAAGTGTTTAGTATTTAAAGAAATGTTTATGAAATTAGATTTTCGAAAATATTTTGCCACCCATTTTTCAATTTACTGTTTGTTTTCACTTAAATAAAATAGGGTTGCGCTTTTTTAATTTGCGGTTTTTCGTTTACCAGTGCGTCCTTTAATTGAACCGCACCAGGCATCTAGTTATAAAACAACACCAGTGCACAATACCAAAAACACATCGGTGCGGTTGTTTGTACATTACGCACCGAAATTACATTTAGGTTTGTGCATCAAAATTTATTGTTGTTTTTCTCAAATGCAGGGAGAAAATATCATATATTATATGGAATGGACAATTCCTCAAAATCTAGCTCGTTCCATAATATTTCTCAAAGTCCATCGCGGAGTTCACCCTATCCATCTGGAGACATAATATTTACTTTAGATTTGTTTTATTTTTTCACTATCTAATTGAATTTATGTTTTTTATCCATGCAGTCAATCATGCACAACTTAATTAAATTTGTAATGTATAAAAATTTGCGAGTTCATGTAGATTCACCATCGAGTTCGGATGCACAAAATATTCATTTGCTCCAAAGCGTTTCTGAAGTTCTTATCCAAAACTACATACGCAAGGCGCATTTGGTAGATGAAAATGGACGGCCGCTTCACCCTGCCAATTGTACCAATATTGCATCTTCTAGCCACTGATCTTGGGACAATGATGGTAATTATAATTATAATTTTTTGGTATATATATTGATTAATATGCATGAAATTATTTAAACATCAGACAGTTGTAATCATGAAATATTGTCAATGTGGTTACTAATTGATACATCATATATTTTGTACTAATCATATTCGAATATATATTTATTTTTTTAATTATTAGGATTCTAGTGATGATGAATGGCCTACCTACCATATTCAGACACACCCCCACAACAATGTAAAAATCCGAAGGGAAAGAGAAGGGGAATTAAGAAAAAATATAATGAGACGATACCAAGAATGGTTGAATCAATCACTGATTCAATTCCCTCTACGTCCAGATTCACCAATTAGGAATGACTACAACAATAGTAGTTCTTCACAAGATGGAAATGGAGGAAATCAAATAGAGGTTGGTATGGATTATTACTTAAGGGATATGACTGCAATGGAGAAAATGTTGTTAGATGCATTCCAAAATGCTGATCAGCTAGGGGATGATGTTCATATCGTTGACACCTTTTTCGAAAGCCTTAAATTTGCTTCCACAACCCCTCTCTTTGGATCTGGCAGTCAGTCAAAGTCTACCCAGTTAGGGAAAATGATGTTACTATACAACTTGAAAGCAAATTTTGGCTTGTTGAATGCATGTTTCTCGGAAATTTTGAGGTAAGTTACCATAAAGTACTCCCTTATATAAATTTGAAATATAATCAGTACACTGCAATGAACATTACAAATGGTAAATTTTATGAACGTTAATAATTATATCGACATTAGTGTACATTTATTAATATATTTTTCCATGATCACCAACTACAGGTTATTCAAAGATAAGGTTCTTCCGAGTGATAATGTCTTGCCCGGTAGCTGCGAAGAGGCAAAGAAATTGTTGAAAATGTTGGGTGTTGAGTACATATCATATCATGCATGTCCAAATGATTGTGTTCTATATAGAGGAGAATATGAAGATAAAGATATTTGTCCGAAATGTGGGCATGATAGGTATGATAAATCAAAAAAGAAGGGTAAATCACGTACTGGTCCTCCTTTTAAGATATTTAGGCACATGCCTATAATCCAAACGATTCAAAGGCTCTTTCGTTGCAAAGAATTATCTATGTTGCAGGGATGGCATGCCTCACACAGAAGTGAGTTGAGAGTTATGTGAATCCCAAGTGATTCAATAGCCATGAAGCATATAGAGGATACATGGCCCGAAAAATTCAAGGATGAAGTACAAAGTCTACAACTCAGCATAGCCATGGATGGTGTCAACCCATATTCCCTCCAGAACACCAACTATTATTTTTGGCCTATATTAGTGATCAAAAACAATATCCCCCCATGGTTGTCCATGAAGAATGAACATCTTATGTTGGCTCTCATAGTCCCTGGTAGAAGACAAGTGAATAATATGGATGTCTACTTACAACCACTGGTGGATGAATTGAAGGAATTATGGGATGGGATAAATTTATACGATGTATCAAGACCCATCATAGCAGAGAGGAGTTTTACGTTGTATGGCATATGTGCTTACATGAAACATGATTATCTAGGCATAGGAGTTTGCTCTGGTAAATTACATGTTTAATTTATTGATTTTTTTATATATGTAATGTTAGTCATAAGTAGTTTTTTCTTTTCATGGATGACTAAATACTTATCCTAGATTTCTAGAAACAAAATTCATGAACATTATGAGTTCTAGAAATCTCACTGCCTTCATTATCCTTAGGATAAATTTTCACTATTTCATCATCCCATATTATCAAGGTCAACTCACTACTCCCAAAGGACCCATCATGGTCTTATGCCACTCATTATCACTATGTTTTTCCACCTTTGGCCTCAGCCATCTATTTTGTTTTTCCTAACTCCTCCATTGTCCATCTAGAGATTTTAAGGGCATTTTTCTTGGTTTCATGACCTCCATGGTTAAACATAAAACATGCTTGTATCTTGATGCTCTTACACCTCCTCCTATCCTTAATATACCTTCATAAACACTTCCCATCACTCCTATCCCTCAAACTCATCATTTTTCTACAAAACCTAGCCTTTCGCTACAATTCAACACTTTTCGAGACTAGGCCTATGTTTTTCCATTTTGGACCCTTTCCCCTCACTTAATTCTTGAAATTCCACTTTCCTCTACTCTCTAACATCTATCCCTATCCCCCAAAATTTCTCCAAGAATTTATACAACCCTTAACTCCTTCATTCCCCTCCCTCTACAAGGCAGTCTTAAATCCCCTACACCAAACCCTAATTTCCTCTTCCAACTAAGATAGGTTTTGGTATGAAAAAGAGGCATAAGAGAAAAGGATTCATTTGATAGATCATGCCAGCAATCATAATTCCATACCAACTCATAAACATCATGCCTCCATCATTTTCCATGAATTCATTCCAAGAGACAAGCCATGTGTCACACCTAGGGCCGGTTTTTCTTAAAACTATGTTTCTGACCAAAAAAAGATTAATTTGACAAATGTGAGAGAGGGTTTTGTCCAATTTCGGCCCAAGAAGAAAAACCTCCTTCAATTTTTACACAGGTATCATGGTTTGGGAGTAATATAAAAAACACAGGTGTCCCAAGAGAATTTCTGCACTGCTGGAGTGACCTTGAGAAAATAATGTTTTCTCACAGATGAAGTGTCTAAATAACTTTCTTGATGAGTCAAAAGACAATTAGACTTGAATATATTTCCAATGAGCTATCATGAGATTAATTTGGAGTTAATAAAGGCCTCCAAAGGTTGTCTGCACCAGCACTCTGCATTTTTGCACAATCACTTAGTACTTTTTGACCAGTCTTGGGAAACACAACTTTTGACAAGAAAAATTAACTTCAATCAGGGAAGAAATGGTATATTTGGAAATTATACAGGCTAATATTTCCAATAAGCTATCACAAACCCAAATCTGATTTCGGGAAGGTCCTCAAAACTTGTCTGCAAGTTGACCATTTTTTGGTGCTACACAAATAAGTGGCGTTGCGCTAATCCATGGGAAGGACTACTCGGCACTGTGCTAATCCATGGGTAGGATTTCCTGACACTGCAAAAATGCCAGAAACCTTCAAAGGGCTGAATCTCTTGCCATATTCCAATTTTTTTTCTTCCATTTACTTCCAAAGTCTATAAAAGGACCAAAATTGGTAAGTTTCCTCTTTGCCTTGTCCCCAAAGCAAACTTTAAATAAATTTTAAGTATTTTATGGCTTTCAATTTCAAACCCTAAGTGGGTAAACCCTAGGGCCTTCATAAAAAACAAGCCTTTGTTTTTTAAGAAAAACCTCCTTGAAGCCAGTTTTGATGTCCTATGAGGGTAAATGAGTTAAGGTGACTGCAATACACCGTTGAGAGGACCTTGTTAAGCTGCAAGGAAACTAAAACCTAAGAACCCTAGCCTCCACACCACTCATTCTCCGAAGGTGATGAAATTAGTGAGGCAGATACAGAGATTAATGAGGAAGAGAAAAAAGATAATGATGATGAGGAAGAAGGAAATGAGAACCGCAGTAGTGAAGGAAAAAATAGTGACGAATCAGTAGGAGGCAGTGATGGTATTGATGCAGATGAGTCAACCCTAAGTGCAGAAAATGATGATACAAATGAACAAAGTGATGACCAAGAATATAGTGATGAAAATGATGAGGCTGACAGTAAAAAAGATAGTGCACAAAACTCTGTCACCATGGAAGAAGATGTTGGAGGAAATGAAGAGATTGAAGGTGAAAATGACATGAGCCTTGAAGGAGGAGAAACCAGCTATGAAATAAGGGATAAAGAAGAGGAAGATGAGGTAGAATCCATGGAAACAAATTATGAACAAGAAAATGATGAGGAATAAATAGAGTTTGAAGAAGAGGACATTAACAAAGGAAATTCCACTGTTAGGACAGTCAGTGAGGAAAAAGACAGCAAGGGAGAAAGTCATGACAGTCATGACACTAATCAGCCTCTTAGTGACAATGATAATGACAACAGTGTAGAAGATGATGAAGAAAAGGACCTTAATGAGGAACAAGACCAAAGTGACAGTGTAGGAGGCAGTAAAGAAATTAGTGATGATGATGATGTTGAAGGTCAAAGAGACAATGATGAAACTGAGCATGGGCTGATTGATAAAGATCATAATAAAAGTGAAGGAGCTGATGACAACACCAAGGGTCACAGCCATGATGAAAACACTTCCAAAACCACCATCACACCATCATTTTTGGAAAGTAGACTCACCACCATCACTTCCAAAACCACCATCACAAAAGCATTTTTGGAAAGTAGACTCATCAGGATTTCCAACGAGCCATCACAGAGCCAAATCCGACTCGGGAAGGGGTCCAAAACTTGGTCACAAAAGACCCTATTTTCTGTTGAAAGTGGTGCTGTGCAAATGGGCTATGTAGTGTGTTTTGGACCAAAAATCAACAAAACACAGACATTTATTGCAAAATAATATTTTTGAGTTTTTTGAGGCAAAACACTCTAGAATTAGGTGCAAGAAGTTATTTTGGCATTTACTTTTTAGGATATTATGTGCCTTGGTCCTTGCATGGTCTCTTGGCCATAAATGACATTTATGGGTGAATTTGACATTTTCCTACCTTATTTAGGGTTTTTTCCCTCTCTTACTAAGATAAATAGAGCATGAGGGCTTCATTGTAAATGTTAGCATTTGATGAACTTGGAGAGAAATACATGGTTTTATGAGCTTGGAGAAGAAATTGGTTTTGTGAAGTTGATGAATTGCTTTCTTGGATTGATGATGGAGAAGCTTGTTTGCAGGATTCCTAAGCTTGGTTAATGGTGTTGTCTTCTTAATTTGTTTATGTTTCTGGTTGTCATTATGTTTCACTCTTCTTAGTTTCTATATAACAAAAAAGTATAGGTTGAGAAATGCTCCTTGAAGCACCTTAGTCCTCCTATTTTCTATGGCCTTGATGTTTTTTAGTCATCAGTATTTTTTGTTGATATCAAAAGATGATTAAATTATGATCCTAGATTTCTAGAAACGAGATTTGAGAAATATTGTGAGTTCTAGAAATCTCATTGCCTTCATTATCCTATGTCAAAATGCTGCACTAATCTTCTCCTCTCTTTGCCTCCTAAAGTTTACCCCACTGCTGAAAAAAGGGATTTTCCTCATTTGTCTTGTTTGCCTCATTTCATCACCTCACCTTCACCCTCGTTCATGACCTTTTTCCTCTGAAAAACCCATTGTCCCCTTTCCTAAAAACCCTCATAAAACCCCTTCATTCATCATTTTTCTTATAAAAATAATTAAACAATGTAAAAGCTTCCTTTTACATTGTTTTAGAGCTAATTTTAAAACCATCAGGTCCTTTAAATTGTGCATAAAACCCTGTTTTAGGCTTAAAACTATTCGTTTTGCAAAAAGCTAGGCCCTAAGCTCTTTTTCTCTTAAGCCGGAACTACTCACACCCATAAAACCCCAACGTTTCACTATCCTTTAGCCCCTCCCTGTATAAAACTATACCTCTGCCCTTTCCATTTCCATACACCCCAAAACCTTATAATCAAGGCCCTTAACCTTTAAAAATTAAAATGTGGGCCTAGCATCCCACTTTACCCTGTGCCCATGATCGATCCATCCCCGTCGTTGATCAGAGATCCATTCCCCCATCTGACGGTTGTCACCTCCCCCTTCCATACAATCAAAACCATGAATATTTTAAACTCTGGGTTATGCGACAAAGGATCACCACATCGCCCATCCCCGACCCCACCTCCAAACCTACCCTTCTCTTTCCCCGCAGTGTGATAACTGTCGATCTCATTACTCGAGATCTGATGCCCCATATCCCATATCTCAAATAAAGTTGCGATGATTTTAATGTTTTTCAACCTGCGTGAAATAGGTGGTTTCCACCGGCCACGTGTCATGCTATAAACTGTATCACGTCCATTTCATCCAAAACCACTTACCACCCATTTCCCACGCGATGAACCACTTGTGGTTTTCGAAACCGCCTTTTTCCTCTGCTCCAAAATTTTGAATCCCCTCACCTCCATTCAAATTTCTGCTTGGTTCCACCTTCAGAACCCTGCCTCTCGCACCCTCTCCTCCTCTACAAGCCCCTTCAACCGATCAAAACCCCAAAAAGCACAGTGAAACCCTCTCCTGCATGATTTCAACTAATGGTTTGTGTTTTGTGCAGGTTTAATGGCAGCAAGGTCCACCAAGACTTTCCCACCATCCCAAGATCGTTTTAATTAAATTCTGAATGACATTCCAGAGTTTGATTTTATTATGTGAAGGGCCAAAGGCCTAAATTTAAGCTCCAACACCAGTGAATCATGATCATTGGAGATCATAAACCCTCCATCACACCAGAAATGCATTCCTGCACAAAGGACAAACACAGGCAGTAAGCACAATGGAAAGAAAGACAGTCATAGGATTATGATACAACAAAGGATTAAAAGACTAATTAGGTATCAAAGAAAAATTATAAGGATTAAACATGAAGCAGAGATTAAAGACAAATGAATAAAAACAATGGAAAGATAAAATGATGAAAGCAAAAGATCAAAGGGAGTAAATCAAAATATTAAATCAGCAAGAGTAGAGATCAGATAGATTGGAGAAAAAAATGATAAAGGTAGACACTCAAAAGCATAAAAGCAGAGTTTGAGGCCTAATAACAGCGATTAAAGTTTTAAAAAAAGCATATTAACCCAAAATAGATTTGAATAACTCAGCCAGTGGCAGTTACTCCTCTAAAAAGATATTTTTTTCCACCTAGTTCTTTGTTTCCTTCAATAAAGCATCAGGTAGTTATTGAGATGAGTTAGAGATATTTATATCTGCTAGACAATTATTGGAAAATTTATGAATAAGCCTTTAAAATTCAAACATTTCACCTATTTTTCCTTAGGAGTTAATTTTTCCTTAGGAGTTAAGACAAAAGTTATTATTCAGATAAATATCCACAGATATTCCTGCCTTGAGCCTTACATGGCCTTCAAGGTTAGGAATTCATTAAATCTGTAATAAATTACACTCAAACCCTAACTTAGCTTCACCTCCTCATTTGTAGCATAAATATTGCATCTGAACTCATTATCTGGTTGGCATTTGATGACTCTTTGAAGTAATACATAGTCTCTTGGAAGTTGAAAAGAAATTGATGTCTTGGAACTTGTGGATGTTCTGATTTGTTTGTTGATGGAGGAGGCTAGATCACTAGATCCCTAAGCTTGGTTGCTGGTGAAGTGCTTCTAATCTATTATTTTTATTTCATGTTTCATTATGTTTCCACCTTTCTATGTTACAGTAGAATAAAAGTTTTAGGCTAAGAAATGTTTTTTGAAAGCACATTAGTTCTATTTATTTTTCACTGCCTTAATGTTTTCTTCTGCTAGGACATTTTAGAGAATTATTAATTGTTTTCTAGACCCCCTAAGCCTGTTTATTTCATAAATAGTTTAATACAGTTGGTATCAAGCAGGATTTATGGTTTTTCCTGCTTACTTGCTGCCACTAAAACATTGTTTTTTAAAGTCTCTCTCTAAAGTACCATTCTTTAAAGTCTGCCAAAGAGGTTTTTTTTCAATCATACCCTTTGCACTTGCTTAGCTAACTGTTTTAGAGATCTTCATAACTATAATTAAGGATTTTTAGGAGTTCCCTTTTCTCTAATTACAGTTATATGTGTGTCTTAAGTGTTTTCTATCCTTGAAGGTGAAATCACTAGAAGTTAAATGAGTTTCTTGCCTTCTATATTTCATTGGAAAAGTTTGTCTTGAATTATTATTTGCTAAAGTGTGGATTGTAGAATTTATGGTTTTCCTTGCCTATTGATTGCCCCTTCATTGCTTATGATATTTAAGTCCCTTTGTTGAGAATTACATATGATAAAGGATTCTTGATTTCCCTTTACCCTAGTTTTAATTCTTATAATTGATGTCCATCTCATTACCCTTAAAACTTGAAGATCCATTGACCGAGTTAGATTTACCCTATGATGCTCCCCAATTCATTGATTAACTTATCATGACTTCCATCAGACTCCATTGCCCAATGACTTAGAGATTTTCTCACTCTACCTATGCTTCTTGATCATTATACCCAACCAAAATGATAAAACAAACCTTGTACTTAATAACTAGCCTAAAATCAACCCTATAAAGCAAAAAAGTTCATATCCTTTGCAAAAAAATAGAGGGATCCCTCTCTGAGTCTGGGAAGGCTAGGTCCTAGGACTCTAAAGAATGGTTCCATGTTTCCCTGTCATTTGGTATACCAATCTGCTAAATCACAAGAACCCAACATTTTGGCGATAACGGTGGGACATTTTGAGTAAGTCTTAAGATAAATCACTCATTATCCATTCATTCATTGCCACCTCATCGCCAAACCAACATTCTAGCAATCATGGTGGGACGTTCTAAGTTACTGACAACATGAGTACTTCTTAAAACTCTAAAAACCATTATGAAATAATAGAAAACTCAACTAATAGCCATAGAGTAGACTTTGTTTGTTTCGCCATCTTAGGTAAATGATGATTCAATTGTAGAATACTCTTACAAACCTTAGGACTACATTAAGAAACTCAGAAAACCCCAAAAACATCCCTAGATTTGTTTTTTATCAATTATTGGTGGTGGACCATATACATTTACCTTCAAAACAGCTAAAAATTTCCACCTGGCGACTCCACTAGCCTCCAATAGGCCTATTACTTCACTAGTTCTCATAGACTCCCATAGGACTGCATTGAGCAATCCCAATCATGTTGATGGTGGACATAAAATTTCTAATCTTCCACCTGGTGACTCCACAACCCTTAGTAGACTAAAATACTCCATTGGTAGAGAACTCTATGAAAATACATAGTGATTCTTTCTAGTTAAAAAAGATGAATCCAAATATACAAAGGAGATATGCCCCAATGAGCAAAGATCATATCTCTGGATTCCCACACAGAATGCCTCAAATAAATTGGATGAAAAACCTACCTATATTTCAAGATGAAAAATCTGATGACCCCTAGTTACATCTCATCAAATTTCATAAACATGTATGAAGGTTAAAGCTTGAATGGCATGAGCACTGCCTCATGAAAATGTTCATGATAACATTATAGGGTAAGGCAAGAGAATGGTATGAATGGCTAAAGCCTGGTAGCTTATTCTCCTTAAAATATCTCCACAGAGTATTTTGTAATCATTATAAAGAAAATTCTCCATCCTTATCCTTCACTAAAAATTGTTGTCATCAATCTCAGGATATCATATGGTACCTTATAGATAGTGATGAAGATTTGGAAAATTTTCATCCTAAAGACCTATTAAAAGCCATTCACAAATTTCATTCTCAAGATAGCTATCATAACAATTTAGAGGAGTTAGCTGAGGAAGAACCCAATCAATAAATAGAAGAAAACCCATGAGATCTCTCTAAAGGCACAAGTAATGATTCACCATCTCTTCTAGGTGAGGCTCAAGAAAACATTCATCCTCAAAATCAGCCTTCACAATAAATAGAGAACTGCTGCACTTCTATCTGAAGAAATAGAAAAATGCCTCCTCTTTTCACTGAAGAAGAAATAAATTAGATGATGAACGTTCACCTAGCCTCTAAGCCTTCATATGAACAAAACATTTTTTATCATTCTCCTGCTAATACCATCTACCATAAATCAGAAAGTGAACTTGTAGATCAATTAAAAAAAGAACAAACTATTAATCCAATATGTTTGATTGGTGAAATTATTTATGATGATTCTCTGAATTTTGATCAGTCTGAAAATGTTGATATTCTCCGAACAGAAACTAATCCTGTAGGACCATCAACAGTTGATTTATGGGATAAAATTCACTATCATAAGATTAAAAGCAGTAATCAGCCAAGACGAGTCACCTATGACACTGATGAGGAAAGCATTGAAAGTTTAAAAGCAAGAGAAGAGTCTAAGACTCTTTTCTCTACTTCAATTTAGTCCATCCAAAATGACTTTCACATAATTGGAAATTAGCAGTCTTTCAGCTTTAATGATAAGAATGAGGAGAAAGAGGAATTTCTTGAGTAAGTTGTCAATATGAAGCCTTCTTCTGAAAGGGTTGAGGAAATCAGTTGGAACATGGAGTAGTCCTTATATCCCGATTTACAACCACCAAGTTCCATTGAATTAAAAATTGCAGATAAAGGCATAGAAGTTGGTAATCACATAAGGGTTGTTGCACTACCTTCTTGGGAAGATTTATTATTCAATAATGCTCATGCTCATCAATATGATGGCCTTCACACAGATTTTAGCCCACTCTATCAAGGCATATCAAACTTGATAGAAGATAACATTGCAGTATATGATGAGTCTGACTGTACATATAATGTTTATGAGGAAGAGGTGGAGTTTCTTTCCCAAAAGAGTGCCAAATTTAGCAAAATGGAGAAAAAGGCAACTCTGGATCAAGCTTATTTCTTAAATCCTCCAAGCCAGGTGTCAGTTCAAGATCCCTATGTTATTTTCTTAGAGGAAGTTGGAAAGGGAGTAAAATATGTCAAGAGCAATTCAATGCAAGATTTAAAGAAAGGTTTAGGCACTACTGTCCAAACATAAGTAAGGTGGGAATGGTCTTTTGATTTTTTCAAAACACTGGAAGAGCTAAACCAAGATCCATCATGGAATCATTTGCTTGATTGGTTATATTGGAAAAAATAGTTCACCAGCTGATTGAATATCATGTATAGGTTAGCTTAGAATAGATAGGAATGCAAATAAGCTTAGCACTATGAGCATCTTTCTAATTTTTTATTTTAGAATGCTGATCCAAAATGAAAATACAAAAACAATGAAATGAAAGGAAAAAAGGGCAGATTCAAAAGTGGTATAGCCCCATACCCTAAAAAATAGTACTACTGAAAGTGTGCAAGCCTAAATTCCACTACTGATTCAAAAAAAATATCTTCTTCAGTCATCTAGCCTAATCATGGCTGAACATGCTTTAAATTTATGTTGATAAGTTATTGAAAACAATGATTGTCAAAATTATTCAAGCTTGGATTATCAGGAAGAATAGATTAGGGAATAAATATATTGGTTCCACATGCTCAAAACAGAACCAAAGAGAGAGATGAGGATGCATTTTCAAAAGATAAATTACAAGCCCTTGTCTTTCTATTTTACCTTTATGCAAAAAAAAAAAAAAAATGATTGTGTGCATCTTGTTTCAATGCCACAACCATGGTATGTCATATTTCCTAATCTTTATTTGAACCATGCTTTAAATTTCATGTCAATAGTTTAGAGAATCAAAATTTCCAAACAGCTTAATCTTGGAAATCAAATAGCCTAGGTAGAGAATAAAAGAGTTCACTAGTTTAATCTAAACTCTTGGAAGAAATAAGAGTAGAAGTAGATAGTTTATTTATGTTTTCAAAATAAAAATGTCAAGAGTATGCTAGTTCAAATGCACTCAAAGAAGAAAAAATGTTAGGACAAGTAAGATTGGGTAGGTAGAAATGTTGTTTAAAGAGTCATATGTTGTAGATTGTTAAGATTGTCACTTCAAAAGAAATATCAACAACTGAAAAGAAGGGAAAAATATGCCAAATGGAAAGACACTGGTCTACAAAAACTCAAATATTTGATAAACTGAAAGTTCTAGACACCTCCAAAAAGGAGTTTCCCTCCCCAAGTGGAGCCACTATTAATCATCAGTATTTTTTGCTGATATCAAAATATGACTAAATTATGATCGTAGATTTCTAGAAACAAGATTTGAGAAATATTGCGAGTTCTAGAAATATCATTTCCTTCATTATCCTAAGTCAAAATGCTTCACTAATCTTCTCCTCTCTCTGCCTCCTAATGTTTACCCCACTCCTGCAAAAACGGATTTTCCTCATTTGGCCTGTTTTCCTCATTTCATCGCCTCACCTTCACCCTCGTTCATGACCATTTTCCTCTGAAAAACCCATTGTCCCCTTTCCTCAAAACCCTCATAAAACCCCTTCATTCATCATTGTTATTCTAAAAATAATTAAACAATGTAAAAGCTTCCTTTTACATTGTTTTAGAGCTAAGCTTGGAACCTATCGAGTCCTTTAAATTGTGCATAAAACCTTGCTTTAGGCTTAAAACTACCCTTTTTGCAAAAATCTAGGCCCTAAGCTCTTTTTCTCTTAAGCCCCAGCTCCTCAAACCCATAAAACCCCGACCTTCCGCTATCCTTTCGCCCCTCCCCGTATAAAACTAAACCTCTGCCCTTTCCATTTCTATATGCCCCAAAAACTTATAATCAAGGCCCTTAACCTTTAAAAATTAAAATGTGGGCCCTGCATCCCACTTTACCCTGCACCCATGATCGAGCCATCCCCGCCATTGATCCGAGATCCATTCCCCCATCCGACGGTTGTTGCCTCCCCCTTCCATACAATCAAACCTGTGAATATTTCAAACCCCGTGCTATGTGACAAGGATCGCCACGTCGCCCATCCCTGAACCCCACCTCCAAACCTACCCTCTACTTCCCCCGTAGTGAGATCACTGTTGATCTCGTTACTCAAGATCCAACGCCCCAAATCCCATATCGCAAATAAATTTGTGTGAGTTTAATGTTTTGCAAATCATGCAAAATAGGTGGTTTCCACTGGCCACATGTCATGCTCTAAACTGTATCACGTTCGTTTGATCCAAAACCTCTTACCACTCATTTCCCACATGATAAACCACTTGTGGTTTTTGAAACCGCCTTTTTCCTCTGCACCAAAAATTTGAATCCTCCCGCCTCGATTCAAATTTATGCTTGGTTCTGCCTTCAGAACCCTACCTCCCACACCCTCTCCTCCTCTGCAAGCCCCTCCAACTGATCAAAACACCAAAAAATATAGTGAAACCCTCTCCCGCATGATTTCAACTAATGGTTTGTGTTTTGTGCAGGTTTAATGGCAGAAAGGCCCACCAAGCCTTTCCCAATGTCCCAAGATCGTTTGTATTAAAGTCTGAATGATGATCTAGAGTTTGATTTTATTATGTGAAGGGCTAGAGGCCAAAATTTAAGCTCCAACACCAGTGAATCATGATCATTAGAGATCATAAACCCTCCAACACACCAGAAACACATCCCTGCACAAAGGACAAACACAGGCAGTAAGCACAATGGAAATAAAGATAGTCAGAGGACTATGATAAAGCAAAGGATTAAAAGGCTAATCAGGTATCAAATAAAAATTATAAGGATTAACCACGAAGCATAGATTAAAGACAAATGAAGAAAAATAGTGGAAAGATAAAATGATGAAAGCAGAAGATCAAAGGGATTAAATAAAAATATTAAACCAACAAGAGTAGAGATCAAAAAGATTGGAGGAAAAAATGATAAAGGTAGACAATAAAAAGCATAAAAACAGAGTTTGAGGCCTAATAATAGGGATTAAAGTTAAAACAAAAAGTAGATTAACCGAAAACAGATTCGAATAACTCAGCCAGTGGCAGTTACTCCTCTCAAAAGATATTTTTTGGCACCTAGTTCTTTGTTTCCTTCAATAAAGCATCAAGCAGTTATTGAGCTGAGTTGGAGATATTTATATCTGCCCGACAGTTATTGTAAAAGTTATGAATAGGCCTTTAAAAGTCAAACATTTCACCTATTTTTCCTTAGGAGTTAAGACAGAAGTTATTATTTAGAGAAATATCTACAGATATTCATGCCTTGAGCCTTGCATGGTCTTCTAGGTTAGGAATTCATTAACTCTGTAATAAAAGACACTCAAACCCTAACTTAGCTTCAGCTCCTCATTTTTAGCATAAATACTGCATCTGAACTCATTATCTGGTTGGCATTTGATGACTCTTTGAAGTAATACATAGTCTCTTGGAAGTTGAAAATAAATTAATGTCTTGGAACTTGTGGATGTTCTGATTTGTTTATTGATGGAGGAGGATAGATCACTGGATCCCTGATCTTGGTTGTTAGTGAAGTGCTTCTAATTTGTTATTGTTATTTCCTGTTTCATTATGTTTCCACCTTTCTGTGTTGTAGTAGAATAAAAGTTTCAGGCTAAGAAATGTCTTTTGAAAGCACCTTACTTCTATTTATTCTTCACTTCCTTAACATTTTCTTCTGCTAGGACATTTTATAGAATTCTTAATTTCTCTCTAGACCCCCTAAGCCTGTTTATTTATTAAATAATTGAATACAGTTGGTATCAAGCAGGATTTATGGTTTTCCCTGCTTACTTGCTGCCACTAAAACACTGTTTTTTGAATTCTCTCTCTAAAGTACCATTCTTTAAAGTCTGCCAAAGAGGTTTTGTTTCAAACCTACCCTTTGTACTTGCTTAACTAATTGTTTTAGAGATCTTCATAACTATAATTAAGGATGTTTAGGAGTTCCCTCTTCTCTGATTACAGTTATATGTGTGTCTTAAGTGTTTTCTATCCTTGAAGGTGAAATCACTAGAAGTTAAATTATTTCATTTGAAAAGTTTGTCTTGAATTATTATTTGCTAAAGTGTGGATTGTAGAATTTATAGTTTGCCCTATCTATTGAGTGCCTCTTCATTGCTTATGATTTAAGTCCCTTTGTTGAGAATTACATATGATAAAGGATTCTTGATTTCCCTTTACCCTACTTTTCATTCTTATAATTGATGTCCATCTCATTACCCTTAAAAATTGAAGATCCACTGGCCAAGTTAGATTTTCCCTATGATGCTCCCCGATCCATTGATGAAATTATCATGACTTACATCAAACTCCATTACCCAATGAATTACAGATTTCCTCATTCTACCTATGCTTCTTGATCATTATACCCAACCAAAACAATCAAACAAACCTTGTACTTAATAACTAGCCTAAAGTCAACCCTATAAAGAAAAAAAGTTCATATCCTTTGCAAACAAATAGAGAGATCCCTCTCTGAGTCCAGGAAGGCTAGTTCCTAGGACTCCAAAGACGGGTTCCATGTTGCCCTGTCATTTGGTATACCAATCTTCTAAATCACAAGAACCCAACAATGTTTTCCTCTGTTGGGTGTGTTTGAAGAAATCTTAGTTGCTCTTCAAGCCTCTTTATGATTGTTTGTTTCATTTATGGATTAATATGTTGGTTAAGAAATATGATTCACGGTTATCCATGCTTATTTGAGATTGTCTAAACTCTATCTTTGAACCTTTTTTTGAAGTATTTCTTGCTAGGTTAAGTCAAAGAGGTCTTGTTCTGATCTTGCCCTTTTTCCATGCCGATCAGTCTGCCTTAGAGTTCATTATAGCTTGATCAACAATTTTTAGGAGTTCCCTCTTTTCTTGATTAAATTTATTGTGTTATCTTATATGTTTTACCAAATTATGAAGGTGAATTTACTGAAGTTATAAGCTCTTATGATTTCTATGTTTCACTGGAATGTTTATCTTGGATATTTATTTGTTTAAGTATTATCATTGAGTAAATGGTTTGCCCTATATCATGCTTAGTATCTTTTTCTTATCATATTTAAGACCTTCTTGTTCATGGGTAAATGACAAAGGATACTTCACTGCCCTTTTCCCTACCTTGTTTTTCACAAACTTGATGTCCACTCAACCTCACACATTACCTTAAGGATCCATTAACCTTGCTAGATTGGCCATGAAACACACTCTGATTCATCATTTAGACACTCATGACTTTCATTGACTCCATAGCCCAATGATTCAAAGAAATCTCACTCCACCTATTCCACTCGACCATCTTACCCAACCAAAACAATCAATAAACCCTACACTTAACAACTAGCCTAAAATCAACCATCTAAAGCAAAGAAGAACATTTCTTTTGCATCTAATAGAGAGATCCCTCTCTGAGTCCAGGAAGGCTAGGTCCTAGGACTCCAAATATTGGTTCCATGTTGCCGTGTCATTTTGTATACCAATATGCCAAATCACAGGACCCCAACATGTAACAATATTCTTTCACATATTAGTTATTTAATTCTTTGTAATATTTTTTTTGATCTTCATGATATTCTTTAACATTCCATGCATATTAATTAATGTATACGAATATAATCTCGTAGGTATTATAACAAAAGGGTATTTTCGATGTAAATGTTGTGGATATTCTCTGAAAGCTAGATGGTCCAAGGACCTACGAAATCCAGTGTATGATTGCTCCAGGGTATTCCTACCAGAAGAACACCCTTACAGAAGAGCAGCATCCGCTTTCAATGGTAAATGAGAGATAACCCAAAGGCCTCCAATAATGACACCAGTTGAATGGCTTAGAGCATATGAGAGAGAGAAGGAGAAGGATTTCATAGAAATGTTCGATTCAAATGGGAAGCCTATGTTCGATGATCTAGATTTCTTTGAAACCCATGTTGAGAAATTTCTTGTTTGGATGAAAAGGAAATCTATCTTTTTATGACCTCCCATATTGTGAGCATCTTAATATTGCCCACTTATTAGATCCCATGCATATATTTAAAAATGTTTCATATTATTTATGGAGGCACATATCATCGAAACAAAGTGACACATTGGCTGTTAGGAAAGATCTTATTATGTCAAAAACTAAAAAGAAACATTGGCCAAGAAGAGTAGAAAGTACAGGATCAGAGGCAGGCACTGGTCCCTCTAATTCATGGTTTTTCAAAGAAGGTGATGTCCCATGGATTTAAAAAAAAGATGATATATCTTTGGCAAAGGAAGTTATAATGGATGTGAGGGTGCCAACTTCATATGAGTCTTCACTACGACGCTGCTTCACTGTGGATGACCATTTTTTGGGGTTGAAATCGCATGACCATTTGAATCTTCTAAGAGTATGTATAATGTCAAAAGCATGATTTTATTATTTGTTATATTAATAAATTTTATCCCATAAGGGGATCATAAAACATAAATAATTTTGTATGTTATTGCACGTGTTTATAACTTTGCAGTGTCATTATCCTTTGTTCATGCATGGGTGTGTGAAACATGAATTCCCTCAAGACCTAGGACGTGCCATATCTAAATTATCTGCATTTTTACGTTGGATTACGTCAAAGGAGATTCATGTGGCTAGCATTCCACGGTGGCGTCAAGAGATATTTGAGATTGTTTGTATGTTTGAGAAGGAACTGCCGACGAGTTTCATGGACTTACAGGTTCATCTTCTAATCCACTTGGTAGATGAGGTTGAATTAGTTGGGGTTGTTTCTTGTCGTTGGATGTTCTTCTTAGAGAGCTACATGAAGAAATTGAAAGTTTTTGTTCAACAAAGAGCAAAACCTGAGGGGTCTATGGCATAGGGGTACATATCGTATGAGTCTTTCTATTATGCTAGTGAGTAGATCAAGCAGATCGACAATAGACCAGGTTTGGTGATTTGGGATGATGAAATGGATGAAGACAAAAGAGAAGGAGAGTTGCTCCGAACGAGTGGAAAAAATCACTTGATAAAGAGTAAGTGACTTATATTTTTTCAAATTTACAAAAAGTAATTAATGTTCATGTTGAACTTCGATATGATGTATATTTTGATCTCTAATTATATAATGTTAGTTTGATTTCATCAATGAATGCAGAAATTGAAGCAATCAATAAATTTGTTCTTTACAATTCTAAAGCGACACAACTGTGGGTCACATTGTATGAACAAAACATGATGAAATGGGATAGTGACACGAAAGAATTCAAACGGTTGAATGGTAGAAGTGTGCCTTATCCCGATCATTTAAAAGAAAATATGCACAAAATATGCCCCAACAGTTGGGTTTCTAACCAAGTCAGAGATAAATACGGTGCTACCGGTCGTTACCCGCATGATGAAGAGGATGTGCTAAATGTAGGGATTGGGTGTAGGAACTCAGTAATAATCTTTCTTATAATTTATATGTAAATTTGAAACTTATATTAAGACATCTACATTTCATATTTTAATTGTTGGATTATTATTTATAAGACACATGACACTGTGATTTTTTTAACTTTTTTATAATAGGTGCACTTGTTCCCATCTATGTGGGCATATGAACACCATTTTTGCACAAAAAATTTCAATGTTGGAAACATCACACAAGACTGTGGAGTGGAAGTCGAGCTCGATCAATCTATTCGATCTAGCCACCGTGATCAAAACCTATTACGAGGGACATTAGGTTACATCGGAAAAATACAAGAGATCATTGAAGTGGATTTTTCTTCTTTCCAATGTGTTATTTTTAGGTGCAAGTGGTGGGACACCTTTGATCGGAATAATGTAAAGGAAGATCGCGATTGTACGCTGATATGTATCAACTCTAGAAAGATGTGGGATGAAGCTAAGGAGCCCTATGTTTTCCCTAAACACTGCAACCAGGTGTTTTTTTACCCAGGTGTGTTGGATAGGGATTGGTGGTTCGTATTGACACATGACCCTAGATCAAAACATATTTTTGAGAACAATAGTGTTATCATGCCATGCAAGCCAGAACATAATGAGGGTGATCATGAGAACTGAGAGTGATATGGTACATGTGCTATTTCATTAATATTTATACTTTTTAAGATGGGTTTTTCGAAATATTAATATAATATTTATTTTGAATTAATTGGTAATTTTCATTGTGTTAATGTTAAAATCAATAATTCACCTGATAATTTGCATTAATTATGCTGATCTCAAAAACAATGGTGTACTGTATAAATTAATTCTTTTTTTTGTATCTAAGATCATAATAAAATAATGATAATTCTAAAGTACATGAATTTATTTGCATTATTTTCTAAACTTTATTATGCTACAATAAATCATATTATTCTAGATTTATTATTTTACAATTATTTAAAATTTACAAATTTAAAAATTTTAATAAATTCATTTCACATTAATACAATTAAGATTTTACAAATATTTTACGTACAATTACAATTACAATTAGAATTTTACAATTTCACATACAATTACAATTACAATTTTAGAAATTTACATATATACAATTACAATTTTACAAATTAAAAAATTGCAAAAAACCATCATACAAACATCAAATTTGACTAAAAAACACATTTTGTAAAATCACTAACTACATCATCGTGATCATGATCATCTAACAAAGCACAATTAACATTATATATTAGCATCATCACAACACAAACATCAAATATACATCTCTTTTCAAATAACTTATGCTATCACATACACATATATCTGCAAGCTACACATTAAATGAACATATCTAACATGACCTAACAACACACACATCATGATGATCACCAACATGTAAATTAAGTACAACTGCAACATGAACATAAAATACTTGGACCATATATATAATACACACACACACACACACACACACACATATATAACTGAATAATGTTAAAAATATACAATTGTAATATAAATCTCATGGATCAGTTGGTGGTAATACAACATCAATATCACTACTAGTGGCCGATGGTCCATCCTCATCTCCATGATGACTCCTACTAGATGATGGTATCTTGTGCATCATAGACTGTCCATCATGTGCTGTGGCTCAATCATAATGTGCAACAGTCCTCGTTAGTCACATAAAATTTGTCGTAACTCCTACAACATGCTGTATCAAGCTGTACATGTCACGTGGCATGCCTCTCCACATCTGTAATAGCCTATCATCAGCCTCTACGTCTCTGTAATGAGCGGGCCTGATGCCTGCCTCAATAATCAATACAATGAGTTGGTCAGCCAACTCCATCCTGTATCTAGCATCACCAAGTCGACCGCACACCAGCGCACTAGTAGGAGTAGGTCTCTGATCTGCAGTGACCTTCTGATGATCCTCGGCATCTGGCATGCCCTCATCGTGATCATCAGGATCCACACCTGGATCAATTGGTGGTGGCGGCATCTCCTCTCCATCAAAAGAGACAATGTCTGTAAAATATATACAAGTACACAACAAAATTAGACAATTTCATTACACAATTTAATAAAAACAAGTTAAATAACTTGTTAGAATAAATTTAAATAAAACAATAATATTATCTCTATCATCTGGTGGCACCGCGACTCATCAGTTGTGAAGAGGATGTTGGCACACCCTCGCAAATCCAACCCCCCATAAGGAAAGGGGACCATAATGAAGGGATACTCATCAACAATGGCTAGCAACTCTAGTGCATCATCTAATATCCTCATTGGAAAAAGACTCTCCTCCCTCTTGGGCATCATCTGCCCCCACATGTGCATACATGCCTTAGTAACCGGCCTACGAGGTTGCTGAAGAAAGCTAGGTCTCGTCTCTAGAAACCTCTCACAAAATAAAGAAAAAACATCTGAAGCAAAAGGGAAGTTGACCCTCCCTTGTGCATGAGCACAACATCTACCTAATGCTGTATAGAACTGCCACAAAAAAATGGCAGACCACCTGACAAGTCGTGGCTGTTGTAGTAAAGAATCAACATAATATAAAAGTGAGCAACTAATGCTTTGCCTGTCACTGGTGTTGTGCGAAATGGTCGAAATGATAAGTGAGAGACACTGGACCTCCTCACAACCAAACACACCAATACATAACTACCATCCAGTGACCTGAAAATCTACAGGAGATTCTAAATGTGCTCCAATGTATCTTTGGGAGTAAACTAACTAACTCCCTGCCACACAGCCAACTGGAACCTTGGGGAACAAGGGAAAATCCACCCCTCTCCTTGATAGCCCTATAACAAAATATACATCCTCCTCAATGGGTGTGTACCACTGGTTGATACCAACCCAAAAATCCTGTTGCTAGGCATTCCACCTTTGGATAAGATGTCTCAAAAACAAACTATAGGAGTTTAGGGAAGTATCCTCCTCATAGAACTTGAGGAGGCCTACCTCCTTTTGGAGCCCCTATGTCTCTGCTATAATAAGGAGAGGGTATGCATCTCTCTCCCTCTCTCTTGCCTCCCATAGGTGAACCATGTTATACTACTCTACCTGTTGTTGTTATTGTTGCCCCTCTTCTCTCCTTTCATGTCTCTAAATGATTGACATATTAAACACAATTTTTTTATTAAATGACACATGTATTTAGAAATATATCTATATAAATATTTTTTGAAACATAAATAAAACAACAGTTGGTGTGCCCAAAACACAGTCACGCACCGGTCCCGGTGTGTCTTTCAACAGAGTGCGCCAGATATGGTGCACCTAATGATATTTAGCGCACCGAGGGCGGTGCTCCTGAAAATGTTTTTAGCACACCGTTCACTACATGCGGTGTCAGGAGGGTGGTGCGCTGACTACAGTATACGCCCTAGGGTGTATATCTAAGTCACCACATCACGCTCCTGCCACCATACATAGTCGTCGGTGTGGTATTGTAAAAGGCTGCACCATTGACGCGGGCCAAATACGGTAAGCTGTGCGTTGACAAAAATAGCCATCCCGGGGCATTTATTTTGGTCAACGCAGCGCATCACCACTATTCAACTAGGTCAACGGTGTGGCCAGGTAACTGACCGCACCACTCTCTATAAGGAAATTTAACATAACATGATGCACCTCTAGTACCACCTCGGAACCGGTGGGGATACCCTTAGCACCAGTTTACCAGACCGAACCATTGACCATGTTGAATTGTGGTATGCTGTGTGCTAACCACATTATGCGCCCCAGGGGGGATAATTCCATCAACGCACCGTGTTTCCGCGATATAACATTGTCAACGGTGCGGCCTGGTAAACGAACACACCACAGTTTTTAAAATTTTTTAAAGTAACACGGTCCACCTGGCGGTACTGCCCCAGAACCGGTGCGGATACCATTAGCACTGGTTGCAATGCATCCTATAAATTTACAGGCAGCACTACAAACCGGTGCAAGCCGAACGGCTCAAGTGCCCCTCGCGACAATTTTTTGATTTTTTTTTAATGGTTAATTTTAAGTTTTTTTGAAATTCTAATCCTCTAAAAGGTTTAATTATGGAAAAACAAGAAAAATACATGTACATTTACCCGTCGAGGAGGCATATTGGTTGTAGAATTTGCAAAATAAAATTTATCCACTGTTTAATAAAATTCAAGCTGGCGATTGGTGACAATGCACAACAGCAATGCGTGCAATAAGTGCAATGGGAGCATGGATGTCAGTGTGGATCAAACGAGGATAACTTGCACCAGTACTTGAGAGCTTTGTAGCACTAAAAAAAGTGAAAAATGTAGTTTTTTTTTCCATAATTTTTTTTTAATTTAACCTCGATCTGGTGCGTGGGGTTTTTACTGGCATACCAGTGGGTTTATTGTATGCCGCCCTGGGTGTCTTCTATTTTCGCACACTTTTATGAAGCACTTGGGCAGCAAATCTATAATGCATCGGTTCTCTACAGTAATATGACGCACCGGGCACGGTTTCTGGTGAGCTAATTATTTGTGCGGTTTTTTGGCCGTAATTTTTTTTTATTTAACCCTTTTCCGATGCACGACGTTTATGGGGACCCCGATGCATTTCCGTCATTCCACCCACCTCGAGAAATTTCTATTCTGTGCACTTTTTATGAGGCACCGAGGCTGACGAGTTGACACACACGAGTGTTATTCCATAATTAAAAGCACTGGTGCTGTCTATACGAGCGCACGGTTTCCGGTGTGCCAATGTTTTTTGTGGTTTTTTGGCCATAATTTTTTTTATTTAACCATCTACCGGTGTGTGGGGTTTATGGGTGCCCTAGTGCGGTTGATTTATTCCACACCGGGTGGTATCTGTTTTCGTGCATGTTTTCAGAAGCACTGGTGCGGTAGAGATCTAAGGAACCGGTGTTGTACAAAAATATGATGCACCGGGCGGGTGTGTTAGAAGTGCACGGTTCCCGGTGTGCCTATGTTTTGTGGGTTTTTTGGCCATAATTTTTTATTTATTTAACCCTTTCTAGTGTGCGAGGATTTCAGGGTGGCCTGGTGCATTGGTGACTCGGTGCGTTTAAGGGCGACCCGGGCAATTTCAGTTTTCGTTCATTTTTTATGAGGCCTTGGTGCGAAAGTTATGTAAAGTACCGGTGCTCTGCATAAATACAACACACCGGGCGGGTGTGTATGGAGTGCATGGTGTCTGGTGTGCCAATTTTGTAACCGCACCAGTTCTTTCTCGTGTTGAACACACCGGTGTGTTTTAAAGTGATAAGAGAACCGGACGAAATACATCCGCAAAAACCTCCGCCCGCCATCCCCCTCTAGGAACCTCCACTAGAAACGGATGTCTCGGGTATTTTTATAAGGGTTTCCTCAAAAACATCCGGTAGAGGGCCTTTTCCTTGTAGTGACTCAAAAATTTTAAAAACTTACCATAGGGTGAAGAAATTTTTTTTTTGGATGGCCTTAAATTTGATATTCAAAATTTTGTGGCAAAATGTTTGGTTTGCTAGCAAAATAAAGTTGAGGCAATTAAGACCCTGAGTCTTCTATAGCCTTTATCCATTCTAGCCCGTCGGGTTTGGGCTCATGGCCAACAGACGCTTACTAAGGCATTCATGTCGTTGTGCAAATCACGAGTTTCAGTCACGTATAGCACAAGGACCATTGTGGCGGGCGCGATGGTTCCTCCTAGGTTTATATGGGTAGCCAATAGGATTCGACCCTTTATCACATGAGTACAATAATGTTGCAGTTGTTCATTCTCTTAGTTACAAAAAAAAAAAAAAACCTTTATCCATTCCAAGTCAAAGTTGGTAGGAGATTTCAATGGATTTTATCACAGGTTTATCTAAGTCCGAAGGAAAGAGTTTCATCATGGTGGTAGTTGATAGACTTACCAAGTATGCACACTTTTGTGGATTATCTCATCCATTTAAAGCAAGTACAGTTGCTACTACATTTATGGAAACAATTCAAAAGCTACATGGAAACCCAAAGATTATTGTAGCTGACAAAGACCCCTTTTTTAATTGAAAGTTTTTGACAAAAATATTTTCTTATTTGGGTACTCAACTAGCTCATAGCTCATTTTATCATCCTTAATCCAATGGGCAAACTGAGATAGTGAAGAAATTTTTGGAAGGATATCTTCATTTTTTTGTATCTGATAAACAAACATAATGGGTCAAGTGGTTACCCCTGGCTAAATGGTGGTATAACACTTCCTTCCATACTGCAGCAAAAATGACCCCATTTATGGCACTTTATGGATAGAATCCATTGTCCATCACATCATACTTAAGAGAAAATTATAAGGTTCAATTAGTGGAAGATCACATCGAGCATCAACAATAATTTCTCCAACTCTTAAGGATAACCTAAATTTTGCACAAAATTGAATGAAACAACAGGCATATCAACATCATAGCGAGAGAAGTTTTGATGTAGGAGACTGGGTATTTTTATGACTACAACGATACAAACAAATGTCCCTCAAGAAATCTAAGATGGATAATAAATTATTGCCAAAGTACTATGGTCCTTACAAGGTGTTGTAAAATATTGGTACTATGGCATACAAATTAGAGCTTCATGCTTTCTCTCGAGTGCATCCATTTTTCCATGTTTCATGCTTAAATAAGGTTATAGGTGACAAAATTCTAGTGCAAACAATATTGCAAAAACTTTATGAGAAAGGAAAAATCATATTGGAACTTGAAATAGTCATGGAAACAAGAACTTGACAGCTACGAAATCGATCAATTTCAGAGCATCTCATCAATTGAAGAATTTACCCACTAAAGATTCTACATGGGAGGATAATAATTTTATACAAAAGCATCTAGAGCTACTCAAGCATTGAGGACAACACTTTTTTGAAGGAGAGGGGCATGTTAGGTCCCTATATTACTAGTGTTGTCCCTTATTTTTGTTAGTGTAGCCCCCTTATTGTTATCGTTGTACCCCTATAATCCCCATATTATTATTAATGAGCCCTTACATTATTATTGTTAGGTCGGCTAGGATTATATTGTGACCCCATGGACTCCTATGTATTGAAGGGAGGTTTTTTCATTTGTATCTTCCAAGAATTGTTCATTTATGTAATGTAAATGAGGTTTCCCCCTTGAAGTGGCTTATTTCTAAGGCATTGATCTCTCTTTTCTTCTATTTTTGGAGTTGGTTTCATAACACTACTTAACCTTGAATATCCATCTCGAACCCACAACTGATTTATCTCTTGGTCTTGGGACCACTTCCCAAACACTATTCTTTACGATAGACTCATATTACTACACCATTGCATCAACCCATACATATTTCTCTACTTCTTCCTCGAAAGATAATGTCTCAATATCTACAATATCATCCACTAGAGCCATGTAGCCAGTGTACCGGTCATGTGACCTTCTCTGCCTACGTAAATTTGAAGGAGCTCCCACATTCTCCCTCACATCGTGCACAAATCTCTCATCTTCCTTAGCTCTTTTCCCACCTTCTCTAGATGGTTCTACTTAAGTGGTTATCTCCACTCTTTTCTCCTCAGTTTATGGCTGCTCCACAAATTATTGAGGCTCTTCCTTTGGAGCTAAAATATCCTCCTCTGGTGGGATCTAAAGCTCCCTCTCAAGAGAGAACCACATCACTTTCTCCTCATCAAATTTTACATCCCTTCGCACAAATGTCATTATGAGGGATGGAATGTACACATGGTAGTTGTGAGGGGTTTCCGTGTAACCCATAAATACCCCAAATTTTGTTTCTTCCTAAATATTATTCCTTGATTCATTGCATACATGGTCGTAGACATAGACTCCAAAAATACTAAATTGCGACACATCCGACTTTCTCCCTAAGAAATCATCCTCTGGTGCAATCATGCAAAAAATATGTTGAGGACTTTAATTCTGCAAATAAACTATTGTATTTCATAACTCTATGCACAAATGCAGTGGTAGGCCTTGGTCATGCAACATAGCCCTCACAACTCCCACAATGTTATGGTTCTTTCTCTCAGCCAATCCATTTTGTTGTGTGTTGTGGGGTGTTTTCAACTCTTGTCGAATGCCTTCTTTCACACATAAATTTTTGAATTCATTCAACATGTACACACATCCGTTATAATTCCTGAGAGCCTTCACCTTCTTGTCATTTTCTTTCTCAACCAGTGCCTTAAATTCTATGAAATTGGAGAATGTCTCATCTTTCTTCCGCCTGAAGAATATTGAACACTTCCGTGAGAAGTCATCAATAAAAATGACAAAATTTTTGTGTGTGGCAGTAGAGGCTATCAAGAAAGGTCCACATACATCAGAGTGGACACTTTCCAAGACTGCATGTGCTTTGTTGTCTCAATCACAAAATGTGGATTTTGTCTACCTCCCTAGGGTACATCATTTGCATACAACTTGTTGCTCAAGTGCACTTTTGGGGAGGCCTGTAGTTATTTTTTGCATAATGTTCAGGGTGCCATGATGCAAATGGCCAAGTAGTATCTCCCAAATTTCACCAACGTTGTGGCTCTACACTTTCTCTGACTTAGTGCTTAATGTAGCACAGTCCTCCAGGTCTTCCTTATACAGGTTCGTCACATGAAACCCAAGCAGCTTCACCTGTCCCATGGCTATGTGTCTCAGGAATGATTTTCCTTTTCTGAATATCACATCATAACCACAGTCTTCCAAAGTTGCATGATAGATGATATTTTTCTTTATGCCCAGAACGAACATGACATGTGCGAGCCTGAGAGGGGATCCCAACTCCCTTTTAAAGGTGATTGTACCAACCTTGGTCACGCTGTACATTTCATCGTCCCCTAGATCGATGTTCATTTTCAAATATTTCTCCTTCGGGTCACTGAAAAACTCTCTACACCCTTTCATGTTGAACTATGCTCTTGATTCCAAGTACCACACACTCCCCATCACTGTGTTGTCCATGCATGCAATGAGGGTAAATTAAAGCTCCAATTGTTAAGCCAAGGCTTGACCTGCTACTCCTCTTAAGGTCTTCTTGCTTTCCTTTTTGTGTGGACACTTCCTGGCATAATGCTTGAATTCATGAGAATGGAAGCATCTAATTTTGGACAAATATTTCTTCTTTCCACCTTGGCTGGACTCTGGTTCGGACTGAGATTTCTTCCTTTTTCACTTCTTTCCATTTCGAACCAATGAAAATTTATATTCATCCTTGCTCTTGGATGAAGTGTCATCTCTATTATTCCACCTTATTTCGGCGTGTACCAAATCATACCATAAGTGTTTCCAATTCGATATTTTTCCCTCTTGTTCACCAAATCTTGGTTGTTATGCCATCTCTTGGGAAGATATAGAAGGGATAGCCTTACCAAGTTTTCTTCTACATTATTAACACCAACCCCTCTAAGTTCATCAAGAACTTGTGTGAACCTTCTCAGATATTGTGGAATAACTTGATTCTTCTACATCTTGATATTTCAAAGTTTATCCTTGAGCACCAACTTCCTGTGCTCACTACTATTCTCGAACAATTCTGTAATTTCTTTCCACATTGTGAGAGAAGTTTATTTTCCATGGACATTTGAGACAATGTGGTCATGTACTCCCTCCAATATTATTCTCCTCCCCTTGGCTACATATTTATTCCATTGAGCAAGGTTTTGGGCATCATATGCTTATGGTTTTTCAACATCTATCTTGATGTATTCTAGCAGTCCATTCTTATCCAACACTGCCGCCATGCGATTCTTCCATGCGATAAAATTATAATTTCCTTCGAAGACGTACTTTAGCCTCAGTCCATTGAATTTCATATTCTCAGCTCTGAAGTGATTTTGCTACACTGAACTAAAAAATTTATTCTTCTGAGAAACAACCTAGAAATTTTTGTTGCAATGTGAATCTTTATCTAATACCATGTAGAAATTATGATGTATATTTGCAGCTGCTTATGAAGTTTTAATCAAAATCAAAAGACAAAAACCTACTCTACTTCTCTGTGGAAACAAATTCACCATTTAGAACATCAATCACAAGCATACAATGAGAAATAACACATATGCACACAATATTTCTCAAGGGGAAATAAATCTGCTAAAAAAACCTTTATCTTCTTGCATTAATCCGATGAATAGAGATGTTTTACAATTTCTTTTTTCAACTAAACATAACTTGCAAGTGAATAACCTCTACTCACCGCAAATTTATGACCCAAACTTAGTCAATTTCTACCTCTGCTTGAGCCCTTATTTCCTTGTGCAATTCCTTGAGATATTAGACCCATATTATTTAGGAAAATCTGCAAATTTATTTCACAATTACCAAGGTTGATCATCTAATTGCATGCAACACATGTACACTCAAGACTAGTCTACAACTGATGTTACATTGCCTTGGAATCTCCACCACAACTAGGGAACTTGAATTCTCTACATGCAATAGCTATTTTGGGATGATTGATTAGTTAACTAGATGATCATTGATTTTGACTAAAATCCCACTATACAACTAACCTTCCACTAGTTCCTCCAACAGTGAGAAATATTTTAATTGAAAACAACTTGAAATAACTGACCTTGATTGCTACGAATTCGCAATCACACATGCTTAACTAAACTCTAACTCCTACAAATCAAATTTACTGAGATAACTGTGTGACAAGAGACATGTCACACAAGTTAACTACATGCAAGTTGTCTGTTGATGTGGAAATTAAAATTTTCCCAGTTTAATCAAAGCCAAATTAAATTAAGAATCTCTTGTTGCATTTTTCAAAATTTGTAGGCACCAACCTACTCCTTCTATTTTTTCCTTCAACTTGTCAACACCAATTCTCCTAATGTATGATTTTCTTTAGTATAGTTGCCCCCCTACCATGCCACCCTTAGTTTTGCACCTTTAATCTTGACCACAACCACTTTTCCTTCTTCTTTATCCTTCTTCTTAGTCACCTTCTTCTTCTTCCCTATTCACCTTGAAGTCTTGATTTTAGGATTCAACCTCTTGCATACTTTCCTTACAAAATTCAAAAATCAATAGAACCTAAGCAACAACTCCCTTAACATTATTCTCACACCTTAACCAAACTTCCACCTATTCAAAATTTCGATCCTAATTTTGGGCTCAGAAATAAGCTTTCAAGAGATGAATTAGGGCTCCGCCTCCTTTTAAACTATACACTAAACTTGAACTTCTACATTGCTAGAATTCAACCTCCAGAAACAAGCTTGAAATAAGCCTCCAAAAAAACTTTTCCAACTTCAAAATTGAATAAAAAATTACCCTTGAAACTACCCTTCATGACGACATTGTGTGAACTTTCCGAGGTACTTTCTTTTTATGTCGGCCTTCTACATTTTGATACTCTAAAGCTTATATTTTAGTTCCAACTTCTTGTGGTCGCTACTGTTCTAGAGAAATTCTATCAATTTCTGCCACATTACATATGGATTTTCCTCCCTGTGGAGATTTGAGATAATATTATCTCGAATTCCCTCCAGTATGATCCTCCTTGCCTTTGTTATTCTCATTTTCTAATCAGCTAGATCCTGGGCATTAGCTGGTGTTAGTTTCAAGATAAAATTATCAATGAAATCCTTAAGTTCGGTGTCTTCTGTCACTACTTCCATCCGATCCTTTCCAAGGAATGTAATTCAATCTAGGCTCAAGGGAATACTCGAGCCTTAGACCATAGAACGCCATCCAAATCGTGTTACTAGCTCTGAAGAATAGATCTACAAAACTCATTTCTCCTGCAAATATAAATTATAATTCTCTTCTCTATTGTGATTATAGCTCTCATAACATGCATAAATTCCTTGTAGATTCAAAATGCTAATGTAATTTACTAAAACAATAGACTTGAATCTACTCTACTCATCAATGGAAAATAAAATCATGATTAAGAAGCAACAAAAAAAAAAAGTGACATGAATCAATTAACACACATAACACGAGGAAATATCTATGTGAAAACCACTGCTCAAAACCACTTCTTATATGCATTACATTAATCAGAAAATAGAGAGGAAATACAATGCGTTTTCAAGCCTGAACAATCTTTGCATTAGTATAATCTGTCTCACTACTTCATAAGCCTTCTTTGGTCAATAATTAACCAATTTCCTGCCTGCCCAAGCTCATTTTTTCTTTCGTTGTTTCCTTAGGAATTAACCCCTATTATTTAGGGAAATTTCTCATACATAACTGCGCAATCCCTATAGGACTTTCTCCAAATGCATGCACCACCTTTACAACTCGCATAATTATACAACTGATAGTACATAATCCTTGAACTCCAATATTAATTGGGTAACTCATAGATCACACATGCATGAATTAATTATGGTTATTTATCAGTTAATTGGTTGATCGCGAAGTACACACCCCACTACTAGACCTCCCACTAGTTCCTCCAACAGTTGGAACTAGTTTAACTGACTTTAATTCCGTTTGACTAAATTAATTTATTAGAACTCAAATTAAAATCAACGTAGGCTCCTAAAAAGTAGCAACCACTCTACATGACTCAAGTTAGGCCCTTAACTCGAATTAAATAAGCCAAATAAGTATTTCTAACTTAGTTAACACATTCTTGTTGTCTTGTGATGTGGAATTATAGTTTTCTCCTAATTTAATTCAAGGGAAAATTAAATCAAGATTTTATTGTTGCCATTTCCAACAACCCTTCCACAAAAAGTTACTTCAACTCAACTTCACTTCACTTCTTATTGGTTTATGAGGTATCAACTTCAGACATGCTCCTTTGCTCTCTTAAACATAAAATTGAATGCTTGAGTCGAGTGGTCGAAAATTCTCCTTCTCACAACTATTTATAGTTCACTTGAGCGTTGGGTTAGGTCGGACTTGTTCATTGGTTAGATTGACTAGTGCAAGTGGAAGAATGTATAGTGAATATTTAAAAATGCATTTCTCCTCAATCGTCAAGAGTTAGAAGGTCTACCATATATTGTTAGAACGATCTCAAAATAAAATTTCCAACCATATATCCTATGCTGCCATTTGAGCTAAGTAATTAGAGTGGAAATGTATTTAAAGGTACGGTATCCAAATGGGCTATGCTTGTACTTTGGTTGGGTCATTTCAACAAAATATTTTATATCTCCTCATTCCTGTAGAATTAAGGAGAGCGGCATATATCGTTGGAAAGGTCTTGGAATATGTTATTTGGCTATATAATTTCCTTTTTCGTTTGGACAACCTTTGACATCAATAACAACCATTCTCAACATTTGTCTAACTTTAAATGAAACAAATCTTTACAAATAACAGATTGAAGAAAAAAGTCATTCCTTACATATGATGAATTATACCAATGTACAACTAGACCTCTAAATTTTCCTGCTAAACTCAATGTTTCAAAACTCCACCTAGGAAAAGTGGACATTAATAATTATTTTACCTTATTGACTTCTATGATTGATTCGAAATTCAATAACACCTTTAGATTATAATGGTCACTAACCTTTTCAAGGAGTTCCTTTTATAGCCACTCCCCAAACCACTTAATTTAAAAAGGGGCACAATCAATTTAAAACCTTAAAATAGGTTGTGCCTAAACCTTGAGTAGTTATTTGTTTACATGTAATACCTATCTATCAACTTTCTTCAACGAATGCAATACGTAAGATTGCCTACCAAACCACTTGATGCTTCCACATTGATCCATACCTATAGCTCTTTTCATTCCCATTTCTTTCATACATATTTCTTTTTCTTACCACCTAAATAATAGCACTTTCCATTCCCATTTCCTTCATACATATATTATTTTTTACATCCTAAATAATATTTCTTTTTAATGGCAAAAATAAATTCATCTCCCTCCACCATTATTTAATAAAAATTCTCCCTCCACCATGATTTAATGAATAATATTTATAAATTTTTATTCATCACCAATATAGCACTAACGGTTAATGAAAATGAGTCCCTACACGTTTACCTGACGTTAACATTTTTAAGCAAAATGGTGTCGGCATAAAGAAATGCCATGTCATGTGACCACGTGGTAAAGCCTCGCTGGCGCTGGTCTGCTTTTGAGACAGCCAATATGGGGCCCACACGGGACACAACTGCGTAGGGTTCGATCTTTGTCGGCACATACATCCTCAGGACTCGCTATAAATTTGTTCCGACATGTCTGACGTGGCATCAATCGCTTTCTGCGGTCAAATGCAAGGAGAATAACAACCGACAATTATTTTTATTTTGGTTTGTTTATTTTTTATTTTTTAAATGTTGGTATGCTTGAGTTTCTCTTTCCAATAAGATGCGTTTTTTTTGCAGTTAGAATTAAATTATAGTTTTAAATTGCGAAAGTGCTTTTAATAAAATGATTTTCAGTCAAATAAATTTATACATTATGGACTTTATTATTATTTTTTTGGTGGAGTTTTTAACTATGAAGTTTTTTCCTCGTACATAAATAAGTTTTTCATATTAATTTGATAATTTCGGGTTGTTAAATTATAATTTTAAATTATTATTGAAATTGTTTAGTTTATATTTAGTTTTTTTATTTAAAAGTATTTAAAATAATATATCAAAAAATATAAAATATTTAAAAATATATTTTTATTATATAAAATATTATATATAATATTTTTTAAACATTCGTGTGATCCGTTACACATTTTAAGTTTCAAATCTTCCAAAGTTGCTTGCAAAATTATTTATCTCAACCCTTTAAAACTATAGAGAGGGATGGTTAATATGGAATATTTTATGATTAAATTATAATGGGGATCTTAAAAAAATATTAAAAGATCTATTAATTTTATGAAATTAATATAAACTTTGTTATTAATTTACTTATTTTTAACCGGTATGTTAAGTGTTGATAAACATTATTTCCATTTTTAAAAAATTGAAGTAATTATTATTTATATGAAAGAATGATTGTGATTGTATTATTCAATAAGTTAATATGAAACATAATTTAAAGAGTATAAGACTAGATTTTCATAAAGATTTAATAATTCAAAATGATTGCCCACTTTCTTAATAGTTAGTTACATTTCTAGCAACATAAATTTAGAACTTACTAAGAAAATGCCCAATAAACTAAGTTTCTAACAAAGCTACCTTACAATGAATTTAAAGACCTCTCTTTTAAAGAAAACATGAATACTAGGAGTTTTTTTATTTAATGTCCCCTTATAAGTTGTACTCTAGGAATGCATTTTCATTTACCATATCTCATTGCACTTGCTACATTATTTCTTCATCCTTGACCTTGAATATAGCTAATAGAAATCCTGGGAATGGAGACTACAAAGTGCAAGCTCCTAGCAAGACTTAAGAACAATTTATAAAACGTATTGAAATATACTTTCAATTTCTTTATTTGTCTACATTAATGAGCTACAACTTCTGATAACTATATGTTCCTAGTTCTCTAAGATTTAATTTGACTTGTAATCATTTTGTTGTGAACAATATAGGCCACCTATAAATCCTCAATTAGCATGTGCTCCTTTGTTTTGTTTTGTGAAGGTATAGATTTTCATAGGGGATATAATAACGTGAGTGGATGTGGCTCTCTGCTCTTTCTAAAACCTTGTAATTGTACTTAATTCTAAATATTCAAATAACTTATGCACTTAAGAAAGGCTAAAACCCAGAGCCAATGACACTCCCTATTAGCTTCAAAATTGGAAACGACTAATGCCTCTGAAATGAGGGTAGACCATAGGACCACAGGCTAAGACTTGAAGCCCAATTTACCTAGGAATATAAATTAAAGCCAAATCAAAAGACCCTACCAATTCTCTGAGCCAAAGAGAACAAGATCAATCCTATAAACCAAACCATGTTAGCATCACAGGGGCGTCACTAACAAACCAATATTATATCACGTGCATTCATATTGGGGTAAGAAAATAAAAAAATAAAAAAACATTATATTGCCTCTATAACTAGAGGGGAGGGGGTTTTTTATTTATTATATAAAATATAAATATTTTGAGGTATTTTTTTTTTAAATTTTCTGGCCAAGCGGGGTTAGGAAGGTCGTGGGAAGGTGGGAAGGCAAAGAGCGCGAAGGAGGAAAATGCGATTTTGAGGAGTTTTGGTTCGACTAGTGCAGGGTTCGGAGCAGAGCAAGGTGGGAAGGCAAAGAGCGCGGAGGAGCACGGGAGGAGAGGAAAATGTGATTTTGAGCTTTGGTTGGAGTTTTGGTTTGACTGGTGTAGGGTTCGAAGTAGAGCAAGGTGGGAAGGCAAAGAGCACGGAGGAGCACGGGAGGAGAGGTAGATGCGATTTTGAGTTTTGCTTGGAGTTTTGGTTCGACTGGTCCAGGGTTCCCATCAACCATCAGGAGCAGAGCACATGAGCCATTTCACCATCAATTTCACCATCAGGAGCAGACATTCATGAGCCATTTCACCATCACAGGGAGAAAGCTTCAATCTGGACTTGACGTTGGCCCTAGCTGGGAAATATCGGGCGGAGGACTGGCTTGGACTGGAGGAGCGGGGTTAGGGAGGTAAACATGATTCCAAGTTCTCAGCTACGATTGCTTCAACTGGTATGTGAGAGTGTTAAGGAAATATCACGCAGAGGAGAGGGTTGGTCTCTGATCCTTCAGCCAAGGTTCATCAGCGATTATTTCTAAGTATCTTACCCTTTCTGTGAATAATAGAAAGATTGAAAGTTGTGTGGCGTCCCTGCAAGTATAGAGTATGCGTCTCCTTTACACTTATTTCGGTCTCTCTCTATGTAATTTGAACCTTACACATTTTACTCTACATCATGATGCCAAATAATTTTCTGCATACTTTGTCGAGCAACCTAAATTTGTGAGTTCTTTTTACTAGGTTGAATCTAGGTTTTCTAAGCTTCATTTGCATAATTTTGTACTGGCTTGGAACTTTTATGTGAGAATCCATAACATTTGAAGTAACGTTGTGCTAAATATTAGGTTTCTTTGGTTCCTCTGCGAGAAATACTTCACTGCGAATTTTTATGCTTTTCTAATGATTATTATATTTATATTGTAATGATC